>OX578147.1:24729970-24822470 GCA_951213105.1 Amaurobius ferox
GGAAAGTAAAAATTAAATTTTGCATTTGTAAGAAATGATCAGTTCCGGGGGGTGCAACTATCATATCTGAATTCTCCTTATCTGCTAATTATTTTTTCACATTTCTCTTTACTTCCACGACCAACAGTTGATTTTATATGCATTTCAATCACTTGTCGTGAAACACCAGATATAACAAGGTTGCGTGTTGGAATTCTGCTGTACGCAAAACAATATGTGAAATCCTTTGGCACTACCGTATCTTCCCAACGCAGAGCCTTTGCCGACTCAGAAATAGACCGGAAATTTTTTTTATTTATGAAAATGTTTTTCGGCACAATGAGTAAACCAACGGTGAAACCATTGTAAAATATTCAACAATTCACACTGAGTTCACTGGGTTTCTGGTGCTAAACAGAACTTCGGTCATTAATTACTAAGCAAAATTTTATCCCGGTTTGTTTGACGGTATAATCCTAACATCCGTTTCAGGTTTGTCAGGTTTAAGTTTTAAAAGATAAGCTTGACAAATGTGACAAACAAATTTCTTGTTCGTTGGTAATTAAATGCATTTCAGAGAAAAACAGTAAGGTTTAAGTTTTAAAAGATAAGCTTGACAAATGTGAACGAACAAATTTCTTGTTCGCTGGTAATTAAATGCATTTCAGAGAAAAACAGTATTACTTTCCGGACATACTTAGTATAGTGCATATAGGGAGAGTATTGTAATGGAGTCAGAAATTCGAACTCGAGTTTTCGGACGAAAGAGGGCTTGTCAAACATCCATGAATTTGAATCGAATGATTTGAGGGAATGTCTATGTGTTTATTTGTCTAATATATATATATATATATATATATATATATATATATATATATATATATATATATATATATATAAATATATAAATAGGATGTCCCAAAAATATTGACCTTTGGCTTTTCTTGACTTTTATTCCTTACATATTGATCTTAGACATATATAATAAATTACAAAGTTGCGTAAAAAAAGATACATAATTTTATGAAATCGATTAAAATTTTCAAGGAAATTAAATTTTAAGAAATACAAAATTTGAATATTTATACGGCCCCCGTACAAAAGCATTTCCAATGAGTAAAATGTGCCCCATACACTAATAAGGTGATGTACAAAATTTCAGCATTTTATCATAAAAAGTCCCAGAGATATGAAAAGACAAAAATGCTGACTTAAACTACTTTTCGATGCATCGACATAGGTTCTCAGAGGGGAAAAATCATGTCGGCAGGTCGCGTTTCGGGGGTGATACACAAATTACGAAAGAAAACAATGATTACATAAATAAATAATAATTTTGCTATTTATTGGTACCAAAGTATCTACTGTGTGTATAAATAATAACTTTTTCACAAAGATTACAAAGCTTGTTAAAAATGCTTTCCATCCATGCCGAAGATCCATCCATTAAAGATAAGAGGCAGATATTATTTGCCTATGATGCATTTCTGCGTTGCGTCATTTGCATTCTTGCTGTAAACATTTGCATTTTAATGTGTGATTAATCCCGCACCAACTTTATTTAAATATATCTCGGGGACTTTTTATAGATAAAATGCTGAAATTTTGTACATCACCTCATTAGTGTATGGGGCACATTTTACTTATTGGAAATGTTTTTGTACAGGGGCCGTATAAAAATTTAAATTTTGTATTTCTTCAAATTTAATCCCCTGAAAATTTTTATCGATTTCATAAAATTCTGTACCTTTTCTTAACGCAACTTTATAATTTATTATATATGTCTAAGATCAATATTTAAGGAATAAAAGCCGAGTCAATGTTTTTGGGACACCCTGTATATGTATATATATATATATATATATATTTATATATATATATGTGTATGTGTGTGTGTGTATGTAGGTATGTATGTATGCATGTGTGTGTTTGTGTGTGTGAGTGAATCTGTGGAAGGAATATTTCACGAACGATTAGAACGTATCGAAACAAATTATGCACGATTGGAACCATGGACTTAGAAAGAAGAAGATAAAACTCTTATGGATGAAACGCTTGAAAATGCCATAATGCTTTGAGAATTATACCAAGGTGTCGCTAGTGTTAGTAAAGTAGCTGCTATTGTTATTTAACACAACAGAAAGGGGTAATATTTAATATATGTTTTCTCGATTATGTTCAAATTAAGGATTCCCTAATTATGAGTATTAATAATATAGCCAGTATTTATTACCCATAATTAACCAGTAGTCTTCATAGTTGTAGAATAGAGTACATACTATAAAAATAAAAATAAATTGAAAAGTTAAGTAATTTTGAATGCGTAGGAATATTCTTTGTTTCAGTTCTATTTTGTATAACGCTAATCATCTAATTTTACAAAATTAACAGTTTAAATAAATATTTTAGTCCTTTCGCCATAGAACTCAATACAATGCAGGACTACTTATCTTACCCCAGTGCCACCTGAATGATTGTCTCAAACGATATTAGCGTTTTCTTAATATGAAGTTTTAGCTCTTTACTTTTACCTCCATGACTGGAACCCTATTTACTACTTTCTTTATATACATAATGTAAAAGGAAAGTATTGTGACGGGGTTGAAAGTTCGAATTCGAGTTTTCCACGGGAGAGCACATTTCAAGCATCCCTGATCAGGAATCAAACATTTTTGAGGTGATGCCTGTGTGTTTGTGTGTCAGTGAGACTTTGGAGACGATATCTCACGAACGAATGGAGCGATTCGAATGAAATTTGATACAAAAATCACAATCCGTGAAGACTGGTAGTCTATTGTTTTTAAATGCAATCGAATGTTCAGAACCTCCCTAAATGTTTGAGTGAAATTTTGAAAAAATCATCAAAAAATCAAAACCTTTAATAAAGTTACGAAAATAGACATTTCTTATGTAATTTTTCCTTAGAAAACGATTGGCATAAACTTTAGAACGCTAGCATGAACCGTTCTCGTGATATTGCCCATGTTTCAAATAAATTTTTCAAAAAATCCCATAAATTAAAAAAAATATTAACTGTTGAAAAACATGTTTACTTTTCATATGTAATATCATGCCATAAATTTGGTGACATCATTCTCGTGAATCTAGCTCGTTCCATTCATGAGAAAAGATACTTTGAGTAATACGTTTGCATTTGAACGCCAATAGTCCTTTATCTTCTATAAGAATAACTTATTTCTCCGTCCATAACGCTTGGCGAGATTTTGGTGATGAATTTGGCGGAATGTCGCTAACTTAGCGACTTTTATAAATGTTGCCAAATTAACAAAAATCTAGCCAATTGGATAAAAATGACGCTAAATCGATGAAAATGACGACTAATTAACGAAAATTCAATATCTTGGAAAGAATATAAGTATCAACTATAAGAAAAACCTATTTTTTTACTGTAAAAGTAGTAAATTCATTGCATTATATAAGGAAAGTCATGTGCTGCCCACATCAGATTTTTTAAAACGTGATCGAAGATTCGGTAGATTCCTCCGACCATACCCACCAACTCAAAAGTATTACTTAAAAATAACTGAATTTGAATATCTTGTTTATATCTCTTTTCTGCTATTGCGCCAAATTGTACGAAATATTTAATCCTGATCAGTTTATATCAGAATCTTGAATATTATTAAGTTTTATTATTATATTTTTGATTTTCATTATTATATTTAATAGTATAGATTACATGCTTGTGTCGCCTCTCATACAACCACATTCAACATAAATTGCTCATATAACTTGATCGAAACTTTAGTCCATTCCAAATTATAATTTTACGTCCTGGATTTTGATCAATTTATGAGCAACAAAAACTTTATAAAGGAGCTTTCATGTAGTGCAAGTGGTAAGTGATGTATATACTTCATTTTCGACTGAGTATTAAGCATTTTTATACTCTTTTGAACACTTATTTTGTTTAACCATACGAATTTTCGGAAAAACCGAAATTGGTAACCCCTGAATCGGAAGTGGAAATCATTAGTATACTCCCCTTACCCATTTGAAATTCGATGCTAAATTCATATTGATCATCATCTACGCTCTATCTATCACTAATACTGAGAAACAGATGTTCCAAAGAACACGTAAATATCTTAATTGGAACTGATATCTCTAACATCGGAAGTAGTAAGCCTTCGTGAGACTTCTACTAAAACTAGAATTTTATGCCAAATTCATATCAGTCATTATCTAAGCTCTATTTATATCCGATTTTGAAAACACGTTGCAAGGAAAATATGAATTTTTGAATTGGAAGTGACATCTTAACCAGAAGTGAATATTGTCAGAGTGTCATTGTAGTCTCTCCAATATTTAATGCTGAATTCATATTAGTTATTTTCTAAGCTCTATCTGTAGCCAATCCTGAGAAACAGGTGTTTCAAAAGAAACTTTTGAACCCAAATTGGAGAAAACCAAGTAGGAATCCGAGTAGAATTTTTTGTGAACCACCTCTCTTCTAGAATTTAATGCTGAACCGATATAATTACAAAATATAACTTACAATAAAAAAATAAATAATTAAGCATTAAAATTTTTAAATTATTTTATGAATTTGCATATTTTGTTTACTTTGAAATAATATAAACATTTCCAATCTTGACCGTACCCGTTTGCTTATGAGTTATTTGAATTTTATAAAATTAAATAATTGAGAACGTTTTTTAAAAGATAAATTGAGAATATTTAGAAACTTAAAGTAAATTGACATATTCGGACATTTACTTTAAAAAGTTGTTTATTAATTAAATATTTATGTAGATGCTGCCAAAAAGTTGACGATGGCCTATATATATATTATAAGCAATTGTCTTCTCTTAATTTTAACTACATTACTCCTATAACAATGCATTTGTATTTTAGGAATGAAAATAATAATACCATCGCGAAAGTTGAAATACACTAGTTAAGGGTGAGCGTCAGTAAATTTTCTGCCCTATCCGCGCATTGTTAACTTTCGCGGCACACATATTTCGCCGAAATTCTGCTCAAACAGTTGCGAAATATTTTCTGAAAGATAAAATGCAATGCTTAGATTATATTAAAACTAAATTTAATGCCCCAAAAAACATAGACTATATTTTTTATTTTAATTCAAAATATTTTTGGTGCTGCCATCTGTTGTCGTAATTTAATTCATACCGATTATTTTTATTTTTTAATGAACATTTTTAAATATCTATTCATTCTAATACAGTGTTAAATACAACAACAGATCATATATAATAATGCCACAATCACGGAAAGGTAATTTATCATTCTATAAATTTGATAAGGGATCTGAATGTAGATCACTGAGGACTGCAGTTTTGTCTTCAAGTTCCTTTGTCTTTAAGTCCAAGTTCAATACGTTTCCGTGATTATGGCATTATATATGATCTGTTGTTGTATGTAATAGCGTATTATAAGGAATAGGCATTTAAAAATGTTCATTAAAAAATAAAAATAGTCGGTATGAATTAAATTACGACAACAGATGGCAGCACCAAAAATATTTTAAATTAAAATAAAGCATATATTCTATGTTTTATTGGGTATTAAATTTAGTTTTAATATAATCTAAGCATTGCATTTTATCTTTCGAAAATATTTCGCAACTGCTTGAGCAGAATTTCGGCGAAATATGTGTGCCGCGAAAGTTAACAAAGCGCGGATAGGGCAGAAAATTTACTGACGCTCACCCTTAAAGCAAAATCAAAGAAACAAAGCTAAAAGTCAAAGGCCTCTGATAAAACTAGGGCAAGGTATTTAAAGTTTTAATAAAATGGTCGACATAAGCAAATCAATTTAGAACATTTTAAAACGCCTATATATGTTTTGGTGAAACGAAAGTTGTGATCAGTTAAAAGTATTTTTCAGACATCTATGCAAAACTAACTTCCAGCCTTTCATCTTTCGTACTTCCAACGATACTATGTAAAGACAAAACAGAATGGCCAGTAAGCGTAATAACCAGTCATTGGAAGCTAATCTAATATGCAATCTGCAAATATCTATTAGCCTATCATTTCAATCGAATTGGACAATTGTCCCTATATATTTTAAACAAAATTGCAATTTTTTACCCATCACAATGCATTTGCATTTTTAGTATGAAAATAATCATACCATCGCGAAAGTTGAAATGCAATAGTGAAAGTGAAATCAAAGAAACAAAATTGAAAGTCAGAGGTCTCTGTGATGAAACTAAGGCAAAGTATGGCAAAATGGTCGACATGAGCAAATCAATTAAGAACATTTTCACACGTCCGTATATGCTTTGATGAAAGGAAAGTTGTGAAAGTTTTGACAAAACATTCGATAAAGTATATCAGTTAAAAATATTTGTCAAAGATCCATTAAAATAACTTCCTGTCTTTCATCTTTTGTACCTCTAATGATACTATGTAGAGACAAAATAAAATGACCAGCAAGAGTAATAACCAGTCCTTGGAAGCTAATATAATATGCATCCTGCAAGTATTTATTAGCCTATCATTTCGATCATATTAACCAATCGACCCTATATATTTTAAACAGAATTGCAATTCAAATTGCTAGTTGTTACGTATCACGATTTTTAATACCACTGCAAATTACTGCTGTCTGTAATTTGTTTGAACTGCTCCAGTCGGGGAACGTTATACCCACATTTCGGAAACCAGTGGCCCAGACGGAGCAGACAAACACAATGAATCAAAATAAAAGTGCTCTTCCCATTGTTCTGCAGCAGACAGGCACAATATGAGTAACTAACTCAGTAACATCGGTCGTCATCTTCACCGACTTTCCGACGTGCCTGGCAATCAGATGTGATGAATCGACGAGGCTCTGCTGTTGCAGAATAGAACCCCGAAGATCGAAGGCGACGATAGAATTATTCGTTCACGCTTCGAAAAATCAACTGCGCTCACTGAAGGGAAGTGAGTTCAAACGATTGTCAACTCAACTCCAGTATGGAATACGTTGTCACGAAAAAAAAATAGACGAACTTGAGCTGTGTACTGATGGCAAAGATGAAAAACCTGAAGGACATCCATCTTGGTTTTGGCATTGCTGAGGACGCTTATTTGTAAAGTGCCGTTACTGATAGCGTGCATATACAGTGATGGGTGAACGAATTTTCTTGTTTATCACATGTGACATTTGTGGAAATTGGGGGGAAATGGATTGCATCGATGAAAATTGTTCAGCGACTGATTGTTTGGGAATTAAACTGAAATGGGGAAGCATGTTGCTGCAGTTCGATTTTTGATTTTTCGCTCTCTAGAGAAATGGTAAAAATGAAATAACGTGCTATACTGTGGGAAAAATTAATTTGGATCATCTCTTAAATAATGTAGATGAAATTGGTTTTCCAGGTACTTTTATCGGTTCAAAGAATATGAAAATTAGAATACATTGGTAAAATTGTTAATAGCATAACAAAATTGTTAATAGCATAACAAATAAAAAAAATCTGATGTGGGCAGTACATGACTTTCCCTGCAGACTCAAACTCATTTTTTCTTTATTTCTTTAAGAACTCATTAAATTGAGTTTAATTGCTGAAAATGATACTAAATTTGCGGTTTTAATTCAATTTCTGCTTTTATTTGGTAATTGGACATTTTCCCAACGGCTGCATAAAAAAAGCGAAAAATCCGAGAACGATTACTCCTAGAGTAATAGAGTTGTTTTTATCCTTTTCCTCGTCAAAAATTACGTATAAATCAAGCATTTAATTGATACATTTGAACATACGAAGTCTTTTTTTAGATATTGGCGATTTTTGCGGACCATTTCGTAAAAAAAGGCAGGTCGTTCTTTTCCGAATCGTACCAAAATCTAAACAGAGCCAGAGTATCTCACATGTAATTTATCTACCAAATTTTGTGAAATTTGGTCAATTTGTATTTCAGTTTTGTATTTCAGCTAGAGTGAATACATGAGATTTTTGCGGGCTATTTCGCAAAAAAAATGCGCGTTCTTTTTTTTCGAATTATATGAAACACTAATCAGCACCAGGGTCACAACCATGAGTCTTACGTACCAAATTTTATGAAATTCGGTAGCTTCTGCCGTGAGAGATAAAGATCAAGAATTGTTTTGAACATATTACTCTTCAATAGGTGAATCAGACAGAACAGCTGAAAAATAAGTTTGAAGTGCCCCAACTTTGCTTGTCTGGAAGTACCCCAGATGCTATTTTGACACAAAAACAGCTAGTCAATAGGAAACGAAAATTTATAAACCCCAACATCTGAGTCTGCATCGTAGCTTAATTATAAAAGACTCACATTCTCAACAAAGTTTAATAATAACTAGATACCGTTATAATGCAATATATGCTTACATTGACAAAAGAGAATACTTACTTGACATACCGAAAAAATAATTTTAATTTACTGTATTCGCAATTACTGTCTGAAGCCATAAATATCTGAGAACCATGAAAACACTATTGCGATAATTAGGATTTTGTTTTCTTTCAAATATTTATATCAACAACAGGAAAAACAACAAAACAAGAATGTCTCTGTCCGTATGTTTCTACTATTCATAGTGACAGGAAATTTAGCATGTCGTTGTCTTTTGTGATACATTTCGACTCCTATACTCTCTATATATCTCCTATACTCTTTCGGCTCCTATACTCTCTATTACCTATACTAGTATTTAGGAGCCCTAATTTCGACTGTTCAGATTTTGAACCTTACTCGTCTAGCCCGTCCTGGGCCCGTTATAAGAACGGAGACGTTTTTTGTATAACTCGAAAACCGGAGTAGTTAGAAAGCTCAAAGGCTGCACATCGTTGCTTCTGTGGCATATATTAATTCCTTGGATTTTGAACTTTACTGGCCGAGCCCATCCTGGGCCCGCAATAGGAAATCATGTTGTGGGAAAGTTCAACTGCGCAAAAAATAACTTTTTAAGGAACCAGACGCAAAGATTTATTACTTTTCTTATATACAATAATGTATCAGGAAAGTATTGTGATGGGATCGAAAATTCGAATTCGAGTTTTCGACGGGAGAGCACGTTTCAAGCATTCCTGATCACGAATCGAACATTTTTGAGGTGATGTCTGTGTGTGCGTATGTGTGTATGTGTGTGTGTGTGTGTGTTCTTGAGACCCAGACCGCCCGACCTACCAGAAAGGTGTAAGGTAACTGTTTGGACGGCCGGGAAGTGCCACCCAATTTAGACCGGAACCCAGTGGGGGAGGCATCCACAGGTACCGTACCCTCCTTCCCCTACCACCAACCTCTCGGAAGGACTTACGGACCCACATGTTTAACGTGATCGTACTCCGCGTGAACACGGCGGCAGGTGTGTGTGTGTGTGTGTGTGAAAGTATGTGTGTGCGAAAGTGTGTGTGTGAAAGTGTGTGTGTGTGAAAGTGTGTGCATGTGTGTGTGTGTGTGTGTATCAGTGAGTCTATGGAGACGATAACTGACAAACGAATGGACCGATTCGAAAGAAATTTGATACAAAAATTATAATCCGTGAATACTGGAAGCCCATTGTTTTGATACGCAATCAAATGTTAAAAACCCCTAAATTTTCGAATGAAATTTTGAAAAAATCTTCCAAAAATCAAAACCTCTACTAAAGTTACGCAAATAGATATTACTTATGTAATTTTTCATTAGAAAACGATTAACATAAATTTTAGAACGCTAGAATGAACCGTTCTCGAGATATTGCACATTTTTTAAAAATATTATCAAAAAATTATATAAAATAAAAAAAAATATTTCCTATGGAGAAACACTTTCACTTTTCATATGTAATATCATGCGATAAATTGGGTGACATCATTCTCGTGGATCTAGCTCGTTTCATTCAAGAAAAAAAGATACTTTGAGTAATACTTTTTTATTTGAACTCCAATAGTCATTTATCTGCTATAAGAATAAATTATTTCTCCGTCCATAACGCTTGACGAGATTTTGGTGACGAATTTTGCGGAATGTCGCTAACTTGGCGACTTTTTAAATGTTACCAAATTAAAGAAAATCTCGCCAAATGGATAAAAATGACGCTAAATCAATGAAAATAACGACTAATTGACGATAATTTAATATCTTAGAAAAAATATATGTATCTACTAAAATAATAACCTATTTTGTTTTTACTGTAAAAGTAGTAAATACATTGCATTATATAAGGAAAGTCATGTGCTGTCCATATCAGATTTTTTTACAATGCAGTAAAGTGTAGAAAACAAAGTAGGAACATTTTATTTGTTAATTCTTGTGCTTGGTTTCACTATTTTGTCACACTTCACCACTGATTGGTAGTGTTCGAAAAAAGAAAACAAACTGATAAAGAAAACTTGTAGCAGCGAATTGTTGCAAAACCGACGAAAAGGAAAACCAAAACAGAAACTAATTACTTTCCTTATATACATATTGTATAAGGAAAGTATTGTGACGGGGTCGAAAATTTGAATTCGAGTTTTTGACGGGAGAGCACGTTTCAAGCATCCCTGATCACGAATCAAGCATTTTTGAAGTGATGTCTGTGTGTGTGTGTGTATGTGTGTGTGTGAAAGTATGTGTGTGTGTGTGTGTGTGAAAGTATGTGTGTGCGTGTGTGTGTGTCAGTGAGTCTGTGGAGAGGATAACAGACGAACGAATGGACCGATTCGAACGAAATTTGGTACAAAATTCACAATCCGTAAACACTGGAAGCCTATTGTTTTTATACGCAATCGAATGTTCAGAACCCCCCCCCCTAAATTTTCGAGTGAAATTTTAAAAAAATCGTCAAAAAATCAAAACCGCTAATAAAGTTACGCAAATAGACATTTCTTATGTAATTTTTCATTACAAACGATTTACATAAATTTTAGAACGCTAACATGAACCGTTCTCGAGATATTGTACATTTTTCAAAAAAATTATCAAAAAGTCATATAAAATAAAAAAAAAATTTCTATTGAGAAACATGTTAATACCATGCGGTAAATTGAGTGACATCATTCTCGTGGAACTAGCTCATTCCATTCAGGAAAAGGGATACTTTGAGTAATACTTTTGTATTTGAATGCTAATAGTCATTTCCTGTTGTAAGAATAACTTATTTCTCCGTCCATAACGCTTGGAGAGATTTTGGCGACGAATTTGGCGGAATGTCGCCAACTTGGCGACATTTTTAATTGTGGCCAAATTAACAAAAATCTCGCCAAATGGATAAAAATGATGCTAAATCAATGAAAATGACGAATAATTGAAGAAAATTCAATATCTTGGAAAGAATATAAGTATCTACTATAAGAATAACATTTTTTAACACTTTACAACAAAGTTGAAAAGTTACTTTGTTCATTCTGTCTGTCTGTCTGTCTGTCTGTCCGTTAGCACGATAACTGCCGTAAAAATGACTTAATCAAAATGAAATTTTAGTATATTGTTCAGAAGGTCTGTAGGACCTATGGGAATATAAATGAATAATATCACCTAATTAGTTTTGGATTGAACCCGGGTTGAAAAAATGAAATTCATTGAGCCCTATGGGACCTAATTTTTCAAACATTTTTTAAGCGGATTTAAATTTCACAAATTGCTTCGAAATTTTTAGGTAATATTCAAATTGTTCCATAAATATATAAAAAAAAAATTCAGCGAAATATATTCAGTAGTATTTTAAATAAAAATTAAAATAATAATAACACCTCTTATATGAAACGATCACGTGACCATGATATGAAAGTATCACGTGATCCACTTCAAAATGATATATGGCATCCATCTTGTCTCAAAATCGTGATTTTTAAGGTTCTTTTTATTTCATATTGAGTGTTGTATCCGTCCTAAAACCACTTTATTTTGGTTTAAATTTTGTGCATCTACATACTAAATCAACGCAATTACAATATATATGAGTTTAAATGCTCATCCATATTTGATTATTTCTACAACGAAACCTATTTTTCACTTATGTAAAATGTAAGCAGCAAAATATGTAGGATGAGTTGCATAGAAATTGGTGTATTTTTTTAACGCAAAAGAATTTAGCTCATGGAATCTGCATAGCTGATATGAAAGAAATATTCATTGACTTTACCGAGAGAAGGACGATTTTTTGCGATGAAGTTTTAAGCATAGAGTTAAATTACTTGTAGCTCCATGGTGTTAATTTTTGAATAAAATAAATTATTATAGTATTGTGATGAATGACATGAATGGGAAATTATTTATGAATGAAATGCTGCTTTTTTAGAGAGAGCCAGGCGTGTTCTTTTTTCTATGACGTCATTTGAATGAATTTCTGTTGTTTTCGATGAAGTTTTTAAATATAATAAATTATCGTGGTATTATGATAATTCTAAAATTATTATCGAGTAATATATCACATTTTAGAGACGTTTAAACCAGGCAATTTATATTTCAGTGTCGTCATTTGAATGAAGATCATTTTTTTCGATGAAGGTTTAAATTTTCAAATATAATAAATCAATGTAGTATTGTGAGAAGTTTTAAAATATTACCGAGGAATGTATTGCATTTTAGACATGTTTAAATAAAATTGCATTGCTGTTGGAAAGTGTTTCATAATCAATGCTTTAAGCATGATTGATCTTTCTTGTTTAACTGTAAAAGTAGTAAAGACATTGCATTATATAAGGAAAGTCATGTGTTGCCCACATCAGATTTTTTGGAATGGAAAGGGATTTACAAACAGCAAGTAGCTAAGTTCAATATAGTATTGTGGACTTGTAAGGAAATAAGAACAATAACCAAGTCGAAATAATATTGAACTGAAGTTGAAAAAAATATAGGCAACTGATAACGAAATAATTAAATGAAATGTTTAAATGGAACAGATAAAAAAATATTAGGAAATTTGTAACACGAAAATGACAAATAAATGAAAAAAAAAATAAAAGCTAAAAATTAATAAATTAAAATGGACGATCCGACCCACTCGGACGATCCGACCCATGTTCGATTCCCGCCTCTGCCCAAACTGTCACCGTGTTCACGCGGAGTACGATCACGTTAAACATGTGGGTTCGTAAATCCTTCCGAGAAGCTGGTTGTAGCAGAAGGAGGGCACGGTCCCTGTGAATGCCTCCCCCATTGAGTTTCGATCTAAATTGGGTGGCACTTCCCGGCCATCCAAACAGATACCTTACATCTTCAGGTAGGTCAGACGGTTTGAGTCGAAGAAGAAGTCTTTCTTCTTCTTCTTCAGTGGCCTGACAGCCCAGGATGGGCCCTTGCCTTCCGCAGTATAGAACTCCAGGCTCCCCTATCCCTGGCCAAAGACCTCCAGTTCAAAACTTTTAAAATTTTAAAGTCCTTTTCCCACACAGTCGAGCCATCTGAGTTTAGGTCTTCCTCTTTTACGGGTGCCGAATGGTCTGGCCGAGAAGATCTTTTTTGTTGTAAGGCTTTCGGCCATCCTGCACAGGTGACCCACCCATTTAATTCTCTGAATCGTGATGTAATTGACTATATCTGGTTCTTTAAAAGACTTATAAAGTTCAGAGTTAGTTCTTCTTCTCCAGATGTTGTTACAATTTTGAGCCACCAAAAATACCTCTCAAGATTTTTCTCTCAAAATCAGAAATGATATCTTTAACTTTTTCTGTCATTGCCCAAGTCTCAGCAGAGTAGGTAAGAATGGGTCTGATTAAACTTTTGCAGATTATAATCTTCGTTTTTCTGCTGATGAAGTCAGACTTTAAGTACCTTTTAAGGCCGAAAAAACATCGGTTAGCAGCTGTAACTCTACCAGGAATTTCGGGCATAATGTCATTGAGAGTATTAACTTCAGATCCTAAATATCTGAAGTTGCTTACAGTTTCAAACTTGTAAACCCCAATTTCGAAGTAAGGACAGTCATAATTACCACAGGGCATATACTTAGTTTTGTTTTGATTTTGTTTTGAAGTCTTGACTTCCTTATAAAAAATCAAATCTGCCTGTGGCCGCTCCAGGCACCCGGGCTCTCCACTCCAGCCATTTCCCCACCTTTTAGGGTCGGTCTTGATCAAAAGTTTCAATTTCCTTCCTTTGAGGAAGAGTAAACTACTGAAAGTGATTGGCTGTTACCTTCCCATGCCACATACAGCTACTTAAATTTCATTTTTCTTTCTCGGTGATTGAATCTAATCTAATCCCTTTCCCTTTACTTTCGTGTGAGAGTTTTGTAAACCCATCTCACTTTCAGCCAAACACTTCACACAATCATTTTAAAACTCCCAATACCACAACGTATAATGATATGAATTCAGTAAAAGAGTTTGACTCAATGAAGCATCACTAACGCATAAGTAGCTTCTTAGTGATAAGAAGAGTACGTTTTTTTTGTACATTTAAACTCTGGAGGTGACATTACTTAAATCGCGCCTGATTGACGTTAAGAGTGATGCGTGAATGTAAAGAGCACCATAACATGAGATTCATTCAAGTTATGCAAGGGTTCATTCAGAGGCAATGACGTGTAAAAGTACATTTTTAATCCCCAAGTTTTTAGCAAAATTACTTCTCCAATACTAGCGGCAACCCTAACTTGACACTGCAAAGGTATAGGATAAAATATAAGCCTCCCTCATATATTCCATCTGGCAAAAAGCTAACATTCTTTTTATAAACCCGATGGTTTGAGTTGATGACAAATTTATAGCATTTATTAACACTTTACAACAAATTTGAAAAGTGTTTATGACCTTGTTCATTCTGTTTGTCCGTTAAAACGATAACTGCCGTAAAAATAACTTTATCAAAATGAAATTTAATTATGTT
The DNA here is from genome assembly GCA_951213105.1 of Amaurobius ferox. Classification (NCBI taxonomy): domain Eukaryota; kingdom Metazoa; phylum Arthropoda; class Arachnida; order Araneae; family Amaurobiidae; genus Amaurobius; species Amaurobius ferox. Next base: position 24,744,685 of record OX578147.1, read on the forward strand.
ATTCAGACGGTCTGTGGGGCTTATGGGAATATAAACGAATAATATCACCCAATTAGTTTTGGATTGAAACCGGATTGAAAAAATGAAATACACTGAACCCTATGGGACCTAATTTTTCAAACATTTTTTAAGCGGATTTAAAATTCACACATTACTTCGAAAATTTTAGAAAATATTCAAATTATCCCATAAAATAGATAAAAAAATGTCAGCAAAATATATTCAGTAGTTTTTAACTAGAAATTTAAATAAAAATTACACCTTTTATATGAAGCGATCACGTGACCACCGCATGAAAAGATCACGCGACCCACTTCAAAATAAAATAAGGCATCCGTCTTGTGTCAAAATCGTGATTTTTAAAGTTCTTTCTAATCCATATTTAGTGTTGTATCCGTCCTAAAACCGCTATATTTTTGCTTAAATTCTGTGCGTCTACATACTGAAATAAGGCAATTACAATATATTTGAGTTTAAAGGATCATCCAACTTTGATTATTTCTACAACGAAGCTTATTTTTCACTTATGGGAAATATAAATACCAAAAGATGTTGAATGAGTTGTACAAGAATTGCTGTATTTCTTTAACGCAAAATTATTTAGCTCATGGAGTTTTCAGTATAGCTGATATGAATGAAATATCAATTGATTTTACAGAGAGAAGGACGATTTTTTCGATGAAGTTTTAAGCATAGAGTTTAATTACTTGTATCTCCATGGTCTTATGTTTTTAAATAAAATAAATTATTATAGTATTGTGATGAATGAAATGAATGGGAAAAGGGTTATCAATGAAGTGCTGCTTTTATAGCCAGGCTTGTTATATTTCGATGACGTCATTTGAATAATTTCATTTGTTTTCGATGAAGTTTTCAAATATAATAAATTATTGTAGTATTATGACAATTTTAAAAATATTATCGAGGAATGCATCGCATTTTAGAGATGCTTAAACCAGGCAATTTATATTTCAATGCCGTCATTTGAATGAAGTTCATTTTTTTCGATGAAGTTTTCAAATATAATAAATTAATGTAGTATTGTGATAATTTTAAAAATATTATCGAGGAATGTAACGCATTTTAAAGATGTTTAAACCAGGCTATTTATATTTCAATGTCGTCCTTTGAATGAAGTTCATTTTCTTCGATGAAGTTTTCAAATATAATAAATGACTGTAGTATTGTGATAATTTTAAAAATATTATCGAGGAATATATTGCACTTTATGAATGAATGACATGAATGGGATGAATGACATGAATGGGAAATTATTTATGAATGAAATGCTGTTTTTATAGAGCCGAAATGCTGCTTTTATAGAGCCAGGCGTGCTATTTTTTCTATGACGTCATTTGAATGAATTTCAGTTGTTTTCGATAAAGTTTTCAAATATAATAAATTATCGTAGTATCATGATAATTCTAAAATTATTACCGAGGAATGTATCACATTTTAGAGATGTTTAAACCAGGCAACTTATATTTCAATGCCGTCATTTGAATGAAGTTCATTTTTTTCGATGAAGGTTGAAGTTTTCAAATATAATAAATTAATGTAGTATTGTGATAAGTTTTAAAATATTACCGAGGAATGTATCGCATTTTAGAGATGCTTAAATAAAATTGCATTGAAGTTGGAAAGTGTTTCATAATCAATGCTTTATACATGATTGATCTTTCTTGTTAACATTTTACAACAAATTTGAAAAGTGTTTATGACTTTATTCATTCATTCTGTCTGCCTGTCTGTTAGCACGATAACTGCCGTAAAAATGACTTAATGAAAATGAAATTTTAGTATGTTGTTCAGACTGTCTGTAGGACCTATGGGAATATAAATGAATAATAATAGCACCCAATTACTTTTGGATTGAACTCTGGTTGAAAAAATGAAATACATTTAACCCTATGGGACCTAATTTTTCAAACATTTTTTTAAGCGGATTTAAAATCCACAAATTGTTTCGAAAATTTTAAGTAATTTTCAAATTATTTCATAAAATATATGAAAAAAATTTCAACAAAATATATTTAGTAGTTTTTTAAATAAAAATTAAAATAATAATTGCACCTCTTATATGAAGCGATGACGTGACCATGATATGAAAAGATCACGTGACCCACCTCAAAATGATATATGGCATCCATGTTGTCTCAAAATCGTGATTTTTAAAGTTCTTTTCAATTCATATTGAGTGTTGTATCCGTCCTAAAACCGCTTTATTTTTGCTTAAATTTTGTACATCAATATAATGAAACAACGCAATGGACAATTCCGAATTTTTTTTAAAGCTCTTTAAACCAATTGATATTTATAGAGAATTTTTTTCTGATTTTAAATATCCAAGCGAAAATCTCTTAAAATAATTATTTATTTAAATATCAAGAAATGAAAAACCGCAAAATCTTCTCAAAGACAAAACGGCCCGTGATTGGCTGTGATGTCATGCGGCCCGATCGACCTGATGCAACATTCTACTATGTTCTGTTTCTATTGAGATATTTGCAAGTAGTTGGCGTTTAATTTTGTTTACAATTTGTTTATAATTATTTTACCCATTTGTTCTTGGTCTGCTTGAGTTTAAATTACTTGTTCTTTATAAACAAAGCAAACATTATAAACATTATAACATTATCAGTAGAGTAGCGTGAGATATTTGACTGAGCAGGCTGAAAATTTGGCAAAATATTTGGTATTACAAGTGAAATGTATATTGGAATTCATATTTTCATAAGTTTTATTTCTTGGTGAATAAAATAAAATAATTTTAAATAAAAATGCAAACAGTGAATGAAATGCACAAGACTTTAAAATGTTACCTATGTTAGATGAATACAAGATATAACATTTTAAATGTTTTTCTTATTTCTAAATTAGATGAACTTTTGCAATCATTTTATTAAATATGAAGTCATGGTCGCCCATAGGGGATGTAAAGGAAGGGGGGTCACACTCCCCCTTCAATATAACAAAGGCGAGCATCAGGCCTGTCGATATCGTACATCATGAGCTTGAGTTTGCCCCCCCCCCCCCGAAAAAGTCAGTAAAAGTAGTCATTATTAGTGTCTTTCCTTGTCTTGATATTGTTTAAATCTGGGCGAATGTCATGTTATTCGTGGAAAATGATTCATATTTTTTAGTATATGACTTTTTTCTGTAAAGATTAATTAATGGAACCATGTTTGACACAAAATGGCAGATCCATTCGCCTTGAACAAGAAAGTTTCGTTCATGAAAAGTCACATCCCATATCCAATCATTGTCTGTCATTACGTTGTTTATAAAGGATTGAAAATAGGGGAAGAAATAGCCACGCCTTCCTGTAAGCTAGCTTATAGTTCAAGCTTATCAGTGAGCGCGTAATTTAACAGGTGTTTAGTGTGTACATGTAAATTGTGTTTATTTGCTTTAAAAAAATATCGCTAAAAAGTGGGCAGAGCACGACTATACTTTTTGAAAAATTGAATAGAATGAAATCAATTTTTCAAACCCTACTTAAAAAATTATCCTTGGCAACACTGGGTACATTTTTTACTAGTACAGTAACCTGTTCAGTAAAACTGTTCAATATAAAAGGTGCTCACATCGAATCTCTATTATTATATGAAAATGTTACATGCTCAAAATACATATTTATATCAAGTAAAAAAAATTCACCTTTAAAAAATGTAGTCAAAATTTCTTAAATTAACAATTGAAAAATAATGCCCTAATTTAATTTTTAAATGCCTAAGACATATTGGTCATTAGAAATATGATAACCAACTAAGCTTTATTTATTTATATATTCAGTTTTGATGAAGGCAGTGCACATTGTTTACTATTCAGTAAGTGTGAAAATGGGTTCATAAACAAGTTGTTCCAAAGCATAAAACATCTTTTCAGAACAAAATGTCTTGTGCATGGAGTTTTTAAAAGGAGGCGATAAAACACCTATGGATGAAATGCTTAAAAATGCCACAATGCTTTGAGAATTATATCTAGGTGTCATTAGTGTTAAGAAAGTAGCCTCTATTGTTATATGGCACAAAAGAAAGGCGTAGTATTTAGTATATTTATTTCTGATTATTTTTAAATTAAGGGTTCTCTAATTATGAGTATAATTAACCAGTATTTTTTCATAGTTGTAGGATATAGTACAGACTATTTGGAGATAAAAATAAATTGAAAGGTTAAATAATTTTGAATACGTAGAAATATTCTTTATTATTTCAGTTTTACTTTGTATTGAGCCAATAATTTATTTTTAAAAAATTGGCAGTTTAAATAATTATTTCAGATATTTCGCCATTGAAATGCATACAATGCAGGACTACTTAACTTACCCCAGCGCCACCAAAATTATTGACTGAAACGATATTGGCATTTTCTTAATATGATGTTTTAACTCTTTATTTTTATCTCCATCGTTTTATATTTATCTGAATTTAAGAAAATCCAAATATTCATTGTGAACATCACAAACTAAACATGGGATGATGTCAATAATCGACTTTGAATCTGGGTTTAAGTTCATTTGTAATACCAAAACAAAACATTGAGTGTACACATTGAGCCAGTAGTGCACACTCTTAAGAATTTTCTAAGTTTAATAAATCATAGTAAAAACTTCTCATACAAAAGCTTTAAAAATTTGATTATACAGACACTGATTTATTGTCTATACACTCCTTAACTTTTCTTTTCTATTTCATTACTCTAACATTAAAAACAAAAATCAACATCAAATGCAAGTCAGAGATTATTATGTACCATTAGTAGTCAACCCTCTAAAATTTGATCTGTGTTGTATATTTTCTATTAAGAAAAATAAATTATTTTCTATTAAGAAAATATTAAAAATAATTTTATTACCTATGAAATTGCACCAATAAATGTATAATATATACATATCAGTAGATAAAACAAAATATGATGTTCCTTTGTGACACATGAATTAAGTTGCATAATTTTGAATCAAGGGGACATTGAATTTCTAATTATAACACCTTATTGGCATTGATCATCACCTAATGGCATCCTGTCTTACAAAAAAGACTATGATGGAATGTTACACTGTAAAATTAGCAAGCTATGTGATTTATATTAAGGTGTGAAGCACATATAGAGAATGATGTCCATTATTGATTTGACACAGTAAATATAATTAAAATTTTCGTTTAAAAGAGCTTAATTTTCAAATATGAAATACTAATATAAAAAGTAACATAAATGTAATTTACTTCAAAATGATCTTCACATACAAAACGAGTTGTCTTTAATGACAGTGGTGGATTTTGTTTAGTATCTCGCTTCATTGCTTGACACTATTTTTTACGAACAACATCATTTTAGGCACATATATAAAGATTTTATTTGGTGATGTGATACTAGTAGAAGTGCACATTGGAACTATGTAATACTTAAGTGTTAGACATAATAAACAGAACTTTTCGAATGTAAACACACATTCACAGATTCGCGCGATGAGAACGACTAGAACCTTGTGACGTCACATGCCGTTCGCGCCAAATTGGATCGTTTTCCCGCAAAAATCAGAAAGGCGGAATTTGATTGCAAATGAAAAGATAAATACTGCTCGGAGAAAAAAAATTTTTATGTTTTTCTTCATTTTGAAACATTTCGAATCGAATAAAGAAATAAAAAGAATAGACCGGAATTGTCCATTACTTTATATTTGAGTTTAATCCAAATTTGATTATTTCTACAACGAAGACTATTTTTCACTTATGTAAAATGTAAACAGCAAAATATGTAGAATGAGTCGTATAAGAATTGCTGTATTTCTTTAACGCAAGATTATTTAGCTCATGGAGTCTGCATAGCTGATATGAGTGAAATATTCATTGATTTTACAGAGAGAAGGACGATTTTTTCGATGAAGTTTTAAGCAAAGAGTTTAATTACTTGTAGCTCCATGGTCTTAAGTTTTTAAATAAAATAAGTTATTACTTTCCTTATATACATAATGTATAAGGAAAGTATTGTGATGGGGTCGAAAATTCGAATTCGAGTTTTCGACGGGCGAGCACGTTTCAAGCATCCCTGATCACGAATCGAGCACCTTTGAAGTTATGTCTGTGTGTGTGTGTGAAAGTATATATATATATGTGTGTGTGTGTGTGTGTGTGTGTGGTGTGTGTGTGTGTGTGTGTGTGTCTGTGAGTCTGTGGAGACGATATCTCACGAACGAATGGAGCGATTCGAATGAAATTTGGTACAAAAATCACAATCCGTGAATACTGGAAGCTTATTGTTTTAAAACACAATCGAATGTTCAGAACCCCCCTAAATTTTCGAGTGAAATTTTGAAAAAATCATCAAAAAATCAAAACCTTTAATAAAGTTACGCAAATAGACATTTCTTATGTAATTTTTCCTTAGAAAACGATTGACTTAAACTTTAGAACGCTAGTATAAACCTTTCTCGAGATATTGCATATTTTTCAAATAAATTTATCACAAAATCCCATAAATTAAAAAAAAATATTAGCTGTTAAGAAACATATTCATTTTTCATATGTAATATGAAAGCCCAGGTGTTGTAGTGGATAGTGTGTTCGGCTGCTGTCTAGAGGGCTCGGGTTCGAATCCCGAATAAGGCATGGAGACTTGTGTGGCTACTGAAACTGGATTTCGATCTGTTGTTGCCACGTTAATTGAATAATAATAATAATAATAATGATGATGCGATAAATTTGGTGACATCATTCTCGTGGATCTAACACGTTCCATTCACGAGAAATGATACTTTGAGTAATACTTTTGTATTTGAACGTTAATAGTCATTTATCCGCTGTAAGAATAACTTATTTCTCCCTCCGTAACGCTTGGCGAAATTTTGGCGACGATATTAGCGGGATGTCGCCAACTTCGCAACATTTTTAAATGTTGCCAAATTAACGAAAATCTAGCCAAATGGATAAAAATGACGCTAAATCAATGAAAATGACGACTAATTGAAAAAAATTCAATATCTTGGAAAGAATATAAGTATCTACTAAACGAATAACATTTTTTTTTAGCTGTAAAAGTAGTAAATTCATTGCATTATATAAGGAAATTATGTGCTGCCCACATCAGATTTTTTCAGTAACTGTGATGAATGAAATGAATGGGAAACTGTTTATGAATGAAATGCTGCTTTTACAGAGAGAGCCAGACGTGTTATTTTTTCTATGACGTCATTTGAATGAATTTCAGTTGTTTTCGATGAAGTTTTCAAATATAATAAATTATTGTAGTATTATGATAATTTTAAAAATATTACCGAGGAATGTATCGCATTTTAGAGATGTTTAAACCAGGCAACTTATATTTCAATGCCGTCATTTGAATGAAGTTCATTTTTTTCGATGAAGGTTGAAGTTTTCAAATATAATAAATTAATGTAGTATTGTGATAAGTTTTAAAATATTACCGAGGAATGTATTGCATTTTAGAGATGTTTAAATAAAATTGCATTGAAGTTGGAAAGTGTTACATAATCAATGCTTTAAGCATGATTGATCTTTCTTGTCTTTATATTAAAGTTGCTTCTTCCTTCTTCGTAAATCAAGCTGTGCAAAGTGTAATATTCAAATGCCAGGTAATAAAATGTCATTTTACATGTATTTAAAGTCGCAAAATTACACTGAATATTAGGCTGCACTTATGTATATTGCACTTTTCATGCAAATTTTCGTAACTGGGCAAAATCAATATCCGCTATATTAAATAAATGGTAAATTTCCAGAAACTTCTTTAAAAGGTAATTTTTTAAGTTGTTCACTTCATTTTGCAACTAGTGAATATCCACTAAAATCATTGTAATGTTGAAAATCTATATATAGCGAAATTTTCAGCAAAATATATCAAGTTTGCTGTTCATATATTTCTTTTTCGAATATTAATATCATAACTCACATAATTTCATAATTCATTTCATAATTCATTTCATAATTCATATTGCATACAAAAAATGATTCGATAAGAAGTTTATTTTGAGAAAAGTATTTACATTTTCATAGCCCAGAAAAGGTTGAATAGCATAATTTGAAACTTGGGATTCGAGGTTAAATTTTGATGTAGATTCGAAATTTGGCTTCAAAATTGTGTGTTGCCTTTTGAAATTTTGAAGTTGGAGCGCATTTAGATATGAAGACAGCCGGCCCTTTATAGAAATTTTAAATTTATGAATTCGTAGAGGATGTCATTGAATTTGCCTATTTGAATAGTAGAACAAATGCAAATAATTTGATTTTCCTGTACTATGGAAGGTGCACGAATAACGAGATTTGTTCGGTTATTACTTGTTTATTAGCACTTTACAGCATAGTTGAAAAGTGTTTATGACTTTGTTCATTCTGTCTGTCTGTCTGTCTGTCTGTCCGTTAGCACGATAACTGCCGTAAAAATCACTTTATCAAAATGAAATTTCAGTATGTTTTTCAGACGGTCTGTGGGACCTTTGGGAATATAAATGAATAATATCACCCAATTAGTTTTGGATTGAACCCGGGTTGAAAAAATGAAATACATTGAACTCCATGGGAGCTAATTTTTCAAACATTTTTTAAACGAATTTAAAATTCACAAATTGCTTCGAAAATTTTAGAAAATATTCAAATTATCCCATAAAATATATAAAAAAATTTCAGTAAAATATGTTAGGTAGTTTTATAAATAAAAATTATTTAATATAGGGAGAAAAACAAATTCAATTAAATTCTAACTCGTGCTATATCCTCCAGAAAGAAAAAAGAGATATCTTATATAATAAATATCTTTCCAAGAGTTGAATTATTTTCAGGGGGGACCGTAAAAGCGATGCGCAACGCGACACCTGTTTTCGGAATCTGCGCATGACGTCATCATCGAGTCAAAATTTCTCGATTGCTTACTGTTCTTCCCGCAGTTGATGTTGATTACGTTATTTATATTGAACTTGGATTTACATCTTGTTTTGCATCGTCTGATTTCTTTTACACATTCAAGTGTGGCTATTTTACTTTTATTTAGTACTTAATAATTTCATCAACATCATGCCGAATTGTGCAGTTACTATCTGTAAGAACACAAATCGTAACACAAAAGGTATGGGAATTATTTTTCATAGTTTCCCTAAAGACGAATCTATGTGAAAAAAAATGGTACATTAAGTACCGAAGATTGGATAAAGTGAATTTTTCAAATCCATGTGTATGTTCCGAGCATTTTGTGGAGGTGGACTATGCTAGAGATTTAAGAGCTGAAATTTTACAATTAGTCCCGTCAAGAAGATTGAACCTCACTGCTATTCCATCTCAGAAATTGAATACTTCTAGTCCAAGGCCAAGCACTCCAAAAAATAATAGCTATGATTTTTTAAGTAAAAATTTCAAAGAAAATTGTATTGTAAACACGGCATCGGAAAGAAGAACGAGATGTGTATCCAGAGAAGTGAAGAAACGTTCTCTTTCTACAATTACTAGCATATCACCCCCCCCCCAAAAAATCTGATGTAGGCAACACATGACTTTCCTTATATGATGTAATGAATTTACTACTTTTACAGTAAAAAAGGTTTTTCTTATAGTAGATACTAATATTCTTTCCAAGATATTGAATTTTCTTCAATTAGTCGTCATTTTCATTGATTTAGAGTCATTTTTATCAATTTGGCGAGATATTCGTTAATTTGGCAGCATTTCAAAAAGTCGCCAAGTTGGCGACATTCCGCCAGATTCGTCGCCAAAATCTCGCCAAGCGTTATGGACGAAGAAATAAGTTATTCTTACAGCAGATAAATGACTATTGGCGTTCAAATACAAAAGTATTACTCAAAGTATCTTTTTTCATGAATGGAGCGAGCTAGATCCACGAGAATGATGTCACCCAATTTATCGCATGGTATTACACAGGAAAAGTGAACATGTTTCTCAATAGGAAATAATTTTTTTTATTTTATATGACTTTTTGATTATTTTTTTGAAAAATGTGCAATCTCTCGAGAACGGTTTATGTTAGTGTTTTAAAATTTATGTCAATTGTTTTTTAATGAAACATTACATAAGAAATGTCTCTTTGCGTAACTTTATTAGTGGTTTTGATTTCTTGACAATATTTTCAAAATTTCATTTGAAAATTTAGAGGGGTGCTGAACTTTCGATTGCGTATAAAAACAATAGGCTTCCAGTGTTTACGGATTGGGATTTTTGTACCAAATTTGGTTCGAATCGGTCCATTCGTCCCTCAGTTATCGTCTCCACAGATTCACTGACACACTCACACACACACAGACATCACTTCAAAAATGTTTGATTCGTGATCAGGAATGCTTGAAACGTGCTTTTTCGTCGAAAACTCGAATTCGAATTTTCGACCCGTCACAATATATTCCTCATACATTATGTATATAAGGAAAGTAAAAAGAAATACGACAAAGAAACATGGACTGAATGTGAAGGGAAAAGCGTCTACATGTAAATAGAGGAATTTGGTGGTGAATTTCAGAGCCTGAAATTAATAAAATATTTAGTATTGAAATTCTCATGTTTGATTTTTTTTCTTAATTGAAGGAAAAGAACAACACTGAAACAATGTAGTAGACCAATTAATTTTGAGGTTTGGAAGCAATTTTGTTATGTTTTGAGAAATATTGAAAACTGATTGTTTTTTGAAAAAATCATATTTTTTTGGGGGGAGGGGGATTTTTCCAAGTGTTTGTTAGTTTTGTTAGTTTATTTTTCCAAGTTTTAAGGCAATCGTATTTACCTTTGGCGAATTTATTGGCTCAACAGATGATTAATAATATCGCAACCCTTCGCCACTGATGCGTAGTCTATATTCAATTGATAATTTTTGCGGCCATATTGGACTAAAAGCAATTTATTACTTTCCTTATATACATAATGAATAAGGAAAGTATTGTGACGGGGTCGAAAATTCGAATTCGAGTTTTCGACGGGAGAGCACGTTTCAAGCATCCCTGATCACGAATCGAACATTTTTGAAGTGATGTCTGTGTGTGTGTGTGTGTGTCAGTGAGTCTGTGGAGACGATAACTGACGAACGAATTTACCGATTCAAACCAAATTTGGTACAAAAATCACAATCTGTAAACACTGGAAACCTATTGTTTTTATACGCAATCGAATGTTCAGAACCCCCCCTAAATTTTCGAATGAAATTTTGAAAAAATCGTCAAAAAATCAAAACTACTAATAAAGTTACGCAAATAGACATTTCTTATGTATTTTTTCATTAAAAAACGATTGGCATATATTTTAGAATGCTAACATGAACCGTTTTCGAGATATTGCACATTTTTCAAAAAAATTATCAAAAAGTCATATAAAATAAAATAAAAGTATTTCCTATTGAGAAACATGTTCACTTTTCATATGTAATACCATCTGATAAATTGGGTGACATCATTTTCGTGGATCTAGCTCGTTCCATTCATGAAAAAAGATACTTTGAGTAATACGTTTGTATTTGAACGCCAATAGTCTTTTGTCTGCTGTAAGAATAACTTATTTCTTCGTCTACAACGCTTGGCGAGATTTTGGCGACGAATTTGGCAGAATGTCGCCAACTTGGCGATTTTTTGAAATGTTGCCAAATTAACGAAAATCTCGCCAAATGGATAAAAATGACGCTAAATCAATGAAAATGACGACTCATTGTCGAAAATTCATTATCTTGGAAAGAATATTAGTATGTACTATAAGAAAAACCTAAACCTATTTTTTTTTTTTACTGTAAAAGTAGTAAATTCATTACATTATATAAGGAAAGTCATGTGTTGCCCACATCAGATTTTTTTAAATAAAAGAAGCGATAGGGGCTCAAATAACGGGCTCAATTTTGATGGTGGTGATGAAATTTCTAATAGAGATTTTAATTTTGTCAAAATATTTTGGAAGAGACGTGTGACAAGAAGTTGGGATATTTAAAATACCCGATTCTTGGGCTTCGCCGTTGCGGCTTGGCTCTGACTTACTCGATGGTGACGTCACAATCAGTAGCCAATGACAGCGAGCGCATCGCTAAAATCAACCTATTTTAGGATATAGTAACCTTGAATTATTTTATACATAAGAAAGGTTTCACATTTTAAAATAAATATGGTAGATAACAATTTTTCAAATTTTTAAATAAAATAAATTATTATAGTATTGTGATGAATGAAACGGTTGGAAAAATGTTTATGAATGAAATGCTGCTTTTATAAAGAGGCGATTTATATGTCGATGACGTCATTTGAATAAAGTTCATTTGTTTTCTATGAAGTTTTCAAATATAATAAATTATTGTAGTATTATGATAATTTTCAAAATATTACCGAGGAATGTATTGCATTTTAGAGATGTTTAAACCAGGCTATTTATATTTCAATGTCGTCCTTTGAATGAAGTTCATTTTCTTCGATGAAGTTTTCAAATATAATAAATTAATGTAGTATTGTGATAATTTAAAAAATATTATCAAGGAATGTATCGCATTTTAGAGATGTTTATATAAAATTGCATTGAAGTTGGAAAAAGTTTCATAATCAATGCTTTATGCATGATTGATCTTTCTTGTTTTATTATTATTTATTTTTTTCAAAAACTGTACATCTCTGTGTTTTGCATATCTGTTCCAGAACAAACACTGACAAAATTTCTCAATTTTTGATAGTTAAGTTACTTATGTTATATTCTGGTACTCATAAATTTGAAAAACTAGGATCCATAAATTTTAATAGTGGTATTCAAAAATCAACAAAAACTGAAATAAATGAATAAATATGTTTAAATGGATTAGAATAAGTGTAAAACACATTTCAAACTCTTTTCGACATATTTCGATTTATTTTGGGAAATTTCGTGACGTCATTTTAAAGACAGAAAATGAAAGGAAATTTATCTTAAAACTACGAGTTTAAAATGCTATTTCAAGGAAGTATCAATTTTGTGCTCAATTTTATAAGAAAGAGCTTAAATTAATGCCTATAAAGAAAATAAATTTGAATTTTAGTTTATATGGAAAGTTGTGTGCTGATGAAAAATCGTGTGCCAAATTATTTTGCATTGAAAACAAAATTATTAAAAACGGTCATCGTTCATGTATCATCAAAGCCATCTCTTTTTGGAATGTTTTTTAAATAGCTGATGTTCACAACATTAATAGCTTACCCTAAATATTTCTAAAGTTCAACCAATTTAATCCGCTGCAGACTAAAAAGACGGCCACGTTTCATTCAATAGTTTTCATGGTAGAGTAACATTTTCGTGCATAATCTTTCCCTTCCATATCAGCAGCTCAACTCCATTACCTTTGCGCTTCATTAAACTCCCTTTACCTCATTAATTTTCAAGAAATTGAGAGTTTGAGAAGGAAAGGATGTAATAATGGGGATTTTCTGCGTTGTAATCAAAAGTGAAGATAAAAGTATCAATGAGTGATTTAACTGAACTTTATGAATAAGTTTCAATTTATTTTATTCTACTGTAAAGAAGGATTATGTCTAATGCAGCTCGGAAATACACACACACACACATATATATATATATATATATATATATAATAAAAATATAGAGATTAGGAAGCTAATATATAGAACATGAAATAAATGGCATACCCTAGTTCAATAACTTTAAAGAGGTTAAATGATATCCGTCAAAGAGGATTTGAAATATAATATCTAACAAATAAAATGTGATATATATATCAATGTGATATATATATATATATATATATATATATATATATATATATATATATATATATATATTAAAAAATACCGTAGCAAACGTTAAAAATTATGAAAACTTTGCAATTATGCAAATATAAAAATTGCGTAATTGTAGTTTGATACTTTTCATTGACTTGTTGATTCAATATTTATTTTATTTATTTATTAATTTATTTTTTTGCTTGAAGATTTGTTGATTTATACTTTTATTTCGTAAGCCTGTTAGATAGTTGAATTTTCGAGTTACAGCTTCTCACCTTTCTTTCATTGGATCTTCAAAACTTTTTCTCTTATATGTGTATAATATATATATGTGTATATATATAGATATATATATATATATATATATATATATATATATATATATATATATATATATATATATATATATATATATATATATATATATATGATGAATGACCACAAGGCAATTTTTTACTTACCCTGCAATACATGGTAATGTATAGGGAAAGTATTGGAATCATGTCGAAAATCGCAACTCGAGTTTTCGACGGATCTACACGTTTCGAGATCCCTAGAATACGAAAAACTATTTTTAGCGTGACGTCTGTCTGTGTGTCTGTGTAGCTGTGCAATGTATGTATCCACTCTAACACAAAAGCTAATAAAACGAATTTCATAAAATTTGGTAGGTAAGTCACTTGAATGTGACTCTGATGCTGATTTGTTTTCGGTACTATTCGTAAAACAAAAGCCGCCTTTTTTTTGCGAAATGGCCCGCAAAAATTTCATTTATCCGCTTTAGCTAAAATACTAATTGACCAAATTTCACAAAATTTGGTAGATAAGTTACTTGTTGGATACTCTGGTGCTGATTAGAATTTGGTAGGATTCGAAAAAGAAGAACCCACCCTTTTTTACGAAATGGCCCACAAAATTTTCATGTATCCACTCTAGCTAAAATACTAATTGACCAAATTTCACAAAATTTGGTAAATAAGTTACTTGTGAGATACTCTGGTGCTGATTAGATTTCGGTACGAATCGGAAAAGAATAATCTGCCTTTTTTACGAAATGGCCCGCTAAAATCTAAAAAAAAAGACTAAATAGTGTATGCTCAAATGTATCGATTAAATTCTTATTTTATGCGAAATTTTAGGAGAAAAATAATATAAGGCACTTCATTGTACTTTAGGGCCAACCGTTCTCAAGATATTTGAGATTTCTTACATTTTTGTTACGCCGACTTCGGAAAAATATCCAATTACCAAATAAAAAAAAATTGAATTAAAAATGCAAATTTCGTGTTTTTTTGGTTCAATTAAATTCAATCTAATGAATTATTAAAGAAATAAAGAAAATATGAATTTGAGTCTGCAGGGAAAGTCATGTTCTGCCCACATCAGATTTTAACTTTCCCTGCAATACATGGTAATGTATAGGGAAAGTATTGGAATCATGTCGAAAATCACAACTCGAATTTTCGACGGATCTACACGTTTCGAGACTTCTAGAATACGAAAAAACTATTTTTAGCGTGACGTCTGTGTTTGTGTCTGTCTGTGTGTCTGTGCAATGTATGTATTCACACTAACTCAAAAACTAATGGATCGAATTTCATAAAATTTGGTAGGTAAGACCCTTGGGTGTGACCCTGGTGCTGATTAGTTTTTGGTACAATACAGAAAAAAAACTTCTTTTGCGAAATGGACCGCCAAATTCTCATGTATTTAGCTGAAATACAAAACTGAAATACAAATTGACCAAATTTCACAAAATTTGGTAGATAAATCCCATGTGGGATACTCTGGTGCTGATTAGATTTGGGTACGATTCGGAAATGGACAATCTGCCTTTTTGTACGAAATGGCCCGCAAAACTCGCCAATATCTGAAAAAGGACTACGTATGTTCAAATGTATCAATTAAATGGTTGCTTTATACGTAATTTTTGACGAGGGAAAGAATAAGAACAACTCTATTACTCTAGGACTAACCGTTCTCGAGATATTTGAGATTTTTCGCATTTTTATGCCGCCTTTGGAAAAATGTCCAATTACCAAATAAAATCAGAAATTGAATTAAAAATGCAAATTTAGTGTTATTTTGTACAATTAAACTCAATTTAAAGAGGTCTTAAAGAAATATAGAAAGAATGAATTCGCGTCTGCAGGGAAAGTCATATGTTGCTCACATCAGATTTTTCGTTTTTGACGCCAGGATACCGATTTTGCGAATTTTTTCTTTTAAAATTTGAAAAGAAGAAAAAGCTACTAAAAATGCATTCTGATATAAGAGAGTCGGATTGAGCCTTACTCTAATTAATTTTTAAGGAAATTAAAAAAAAAAATCAAAATTTCAACGGAACGTTTTTACAGCGATATGAACACGTTTAGATTAGCTCCTACTTAAAATCGCGAACAACGGTGGACATATACCTTCTAGCTGCAGATTATTCGCGTTATAAGGGGAAATTACAAAACTTTTATCGAATTTTAGTTTTTACATAATGTATTCACGCATAAAGTTTCATTGTGCTACTTGCTTGAGTTTTTATGTCCACAACTCAGGCACACACATACACACACAGACCGAGTGGACATATTTTCAAAAGTGTTCAAAATGTGATCATGTCTTAAAAAGTGCTTTTCAATCAATATATTCAACAACATATTTTCAAGATAATAATACTTTATATTAACAGTATGAAAATTTGAATACAAATGTATTTTATCGTAAATACAGTTTATATTATTATAATGTATTGGAATGCGGCTATTTTGAAGTAAATTCCCAAAATATCTTAATGCAGACAATGTTTTGTTAACAGCCCCAGTGTTCAGCTTATGTAAAAATGCTCGTTTATGACGTATTTTAGCAGGAAAATAATGATAATAATTTCCGTCAAATTTCTTCCGGCGTGACAATGACAGGAGAGTAAAACAAGTGACAGTAGAACTGTGGATGTGAAGATGAACGTTCATAAAAATATTTCAGCTTTTGTACAACGAACATTGACGCATTGCGACGGGAAAAAAATATGCCATTATCATCAGTTCGGGAATTTCCGCAAGCAATCTCTGTGAATCATGCATCATCTCGAAGAAGATGCCCCGGCAAGTTTAAAACAAGAAAGATCAATCATGCACAAAACATTGATTATGAAACATTTGCCAACAGAAATGCAAAATGCGATACATTTAGCGGTGATACTTTTTTAATTATCACAGAACTACGATAATTTATTTTACTTGAAAACTTTAAACGTCATCGAAAAAAGTGAACTTTATTCAAATGACGTTATCGAAATATAAATCGTCTGGTTCTCTATGTACAAGCGGTGAATATTTCATTCATACACTTCTATTCCAGATTCCAGAGTTAAATAATTTTGAGTGAAAAAAAATCAGCAATTCTTATGCAATTCTTCTTTACAATCGCTTGTTTACATTCTGCATCCATAGGGCGCGGTAGCCCAGTGGTTAGCGCGCGAGAATTGCACTCGGTAGGTCGGGGTTCGATTCCCGCCACTGCCAGTAATGCCGCCGTGTTCACGCGGAGTACAATCACGTTAAACATGTGGGTCCGTAAGTCCTTCCGAGAGGTTGGTGGTAGGGGAAGGAGGGTACGGTCCCTGTGGATGCCTCCCCCACTGGGTTCCGGTCTAAATTGGGTGGCACTTCCAGGCCGTTCAAATAATTACCTTACAGGCTTACATCTTTCAGGTAGGTCGGACGGTCTGGGTCTCAACAACAACATTCTGCATCCATTAATATTAGGTTTCGTTGTAGAAATAATCAAGTTTGATGATCATTTAAACTCAAAAATATTGCAATTGCGTTGGTGCAAAATATAGATGCACAGAAATTAAATAAAAATAAAGCGGTTTTAGGACGGATACAGCACGAAATATAAATTAAAAAGAACTATAAACATCACGATTTTAATACAAGATGGATGCCGTCTTTTATTTTGAAGTGGGTCACGTGATCTCTTCATATAATATGGGTGTCATTATTATTTTAATTTTTATTTAAAAAACTACCGAATATATTTTGTTGAAATTTTTTTGTATTTTTTATGGGATAATTTGAATATTTCCTAAAACTTTCGAAGCAATATGTGTTTTTACTTTCCCTGCAATACATGGTAATGTATAGGGAAAGTATTGGAATCATACCAAAAATCACAACTCGAGTTTTCGACGGATCTACACGTTTTGGGACCTCTAGAATACGAAAAAACCATTTTTAGCGTGACGTCTGTGTGTGTGTAAAACTAAAAAACTAATAGACCGAATTTCACAAAATTTTGTAGGTAAGTTACTTCTGGGCGAGTCTGGTGCTGATTAGTTTTGGGTACGATTCGGGATAAAAGAACCCGCTTTTTTTTTGTATATGGCCCGGAAAAGCTTGTATCCACTCTAGCTGAAAAACTAATGGACCGAAATTCACAAAATTCGGTAGATGACTCACTTATAGATCACTCTGATGCTGATTAGATTTTGGTACGATTCAGAAAAAAATAACTTGCCTTTTTTTGCAAAATGGCCTGAAAAATTGTCAAAATCTAAACTAAAAAGCTACGTATGCTCAAATATATCCATTAAATGCTTGTTTAATACGCAATTTTTAACGAAGAAAAGAATAAGATCAACCCCATTACTCTAGGGCTAACCGTTCTCGAGATATATTAGTTTTTTTCGTATTTTCTCCACGCCACCTTTGAAAATAAGTCCAGTTATCGAATGACAACGAAAATTGAATTAAAAGTGAATTAAATTTAATTGAAATAAAGAGAACGTGGATATAAGTCTGCAGGGAAAGTCATGTGCTGCCCACATCAGATTTTTTAAATTCGCTTAAAAAATGTTTGAAAACTTAGGTCCCATAATGCTCAATGTATTTAATTTTTTCAAAACGGGTTCAATCCAAAACAAATTGTGTGATATTATTCAGTTGCATTCCCATAGGTCCTACAGAGCGTCTCAACAACATACTAAAATTTCGTTTTGATAAATTCATTTTTACGGCTGTTATCGTGCGAATAGGCAAATATACAGACAGATAGAATGAACAGTGTCATTAGCACTTTTCAACTATGCTGTAAAGTGTTAAAAAACGGATGTGTCCAGCACATGCCTTAAAAATAAAATTACAATTTAGAGTTTGCTTATTATTGGATTTAGCTGATAAGAAAGTATTAACTGATAAGAAGTACTTTGCTCATAACATAGATTTAGAGATAAGAAACATTTAGCTGATAAGAAATATTTTTTTTTTATTGCACTTGTCATAATGGGTGCCATTGCCTCGAGAGGTTGGACTTCTGCCTGTTGGTCCGCGGGAGCTATTTTATTTCACTCCTACTACCCAATGGAAACCAATGGAGGCATTCCCGTATCCGCCGCCTGGGGACGCGCTCTCTAGGGATTACAGGCTCCCCCGAGAGTTAAAAAAAATAAATAAATAATAATAAAAAAAAAAATAAAAAAAAATATTTCTTATCAGCTAAATGTCTCCAGATATAGACCTTATCTTCGGCCATATGATTAAATACTTTGGAGCGTCTGCCAGACTTACACTTCTCCAGATCTTTAACTTATCTTGGAAAACAGGCAAATTGCCCACTATATGGAAGAAGTCTATCATTATCCCGATTCTGAAACCAGGCAGAGATGCCACAAACTGTAAGAATTACCGGCCTATCTCCCTAACCAGCATTCTGTGCAAATTAATGGAAAGAATCATCCATACAAGAATTATGAACTGGCTCATCGACCGTAATATTTTACACTTCTACCAAACAGCAGTTAGAGCCGGGCACAGTACAGTAGATCAGCTTTTTTACCATCTTGAAGTCCATCATTGATGGACTTCAAGAAAACCCCCACAAAAAGACTACCGCTGTCTTCCTTGACCTCTCCGCAGCGTTCGATCGAGTCTGGAGGCAGAGACTCATCGAGATTATACACAGCATTGGCATCAAGGGCAACTCTTTGCTCTGGATAAACGACTTCCTCAGACAAAGGAAATTTGCTGTGCGAGTAAATGGAAATTATTTCAAGACGCACAGATCGTGGGCTGGTGTCCCACAGGGATCGGTTCTCAGCCCTCTGCTCTTCCTCCTGTACATGAACACTATCCATAATCACATTAGCAATGGAGCAAAAATTGCCTGCTATGCAGACGACATTGCTATCTGGCATACACACTCCGATATCTCAGTCTCTGAAAATGCCATGAACATCAACCTGCTTGGCATCGAAACCTGGGCTAAAGACCTTAAGCTCCTTATTAACCCAGACAAATCCAAATCTTGTGTCTTCTCCACAGACAGAAGAAACAGGCAGGTTCACCACCCTGATATTAGGATCCACAATACTACCGTCGAACAAGTCGCGCACCCCAAATATCTTGGTCTCACACTCGATGCGGAACTGAGATTTACTAAGCATATTGAAACAGTTTTACAGAGAGCTCTGAAAAAACTCAGCATCCTGAGGAAACTTTGCGGCTCTTCATGGGGTTCCAAACCAAAGACACTACTAAATACTTACACGACACTCATCAGACCATTTCTAGAATACGCAGCACCAATTTGGGCTCCGGCACCTTCATCCTCGAAAATCGACTTCGTCCAATACAGAGCTTCCAAAACTATCATTAGAGTTGTCTCCTCGACAAATAATTTAAAAGCTGAAATTGAATGTGGCCTACCCCCATTGGAAAACAGGAGAAAGTTCGCCACAGCGAAATTCACAAACAATATCAGGAGCAGTCACGAACAACATATCTCAAACGTCACCTTCAGGAACTGGTCGAAAAAAACCAGGCTTAAAAGATCCTCTACGCTCCAATACGACAAAAATATCAGGCTGGACATCAACCTTCAGCACGTGTGTCTTGACATTTTTCAAGAACCACGCTTCCCGGTCAAACCGCCCTCCTCTGTGAAGATAAACCTGGATCTTCTCGAACCCTGCACCAAAAAAGAACCACAGGAAACAATCAAGAGGAAAGGATTGGAAACAATCGCCAAGATTCTAAAACCACATTTGGTCACCGCCTTCACCGATGGCTCTTCGAACTCTGACTGCGATAGAGGGGGATCCGGAGTCTTTATAACTTACCCTGATGGCTCTATTTCAAAACACAAATTCCCAGCAGGAAAAATCGCTTCCAACTTCACAAGCGAACTCGTCGCAATCGGGGAGACTCTGAGCATTTACCTCACTTGGACAACACTCAACCCCTCCGACGGCATAGTAATCTTCACTGATTGCAAATCTGCTCTCCAGGCCCTTCAAAACGGAAAAACAAACCTCGCCCAAAAGATCAATACCCTCCTGTCCTTAATAGAGGCAAAGAAGAAGCTATGCACCCTTCAATGGATCCCGGCACACGTCGACATCAAGGGGAACGAAGAGGCCGACTCTCTGGCCAAGGAGGCGAGGACCATCGAACCAGCCCCCCTGATTGCAACACCTTCCGACGCCAATGCCGTTGCAAAACAAAAGCTCTGCGCTAAGACCCGACGAAAATCATCCCTTCCCGAGCTTAACTACGACAGAGAAGTAACAACAACAATTGCCAGACTGAGGACGATGCACCTCAGAGGCATGAAGATTTTGCCAGATGGGTCAAGATCATACCCTGAATGCAGGCACTGTCCGGGTATGCAGCTTGATCCCGAGCACCTCTTTAACTGCCCTTCCATCATTGCAGCTCTCTTCAAGATCGACTTGAACTGTTCCAGGGAGACCCTTTATACGGAAAAAGCTGTAGATGTGGCCTGCGCAGTGCTCCACGCTTTTGGACCCATTTAGCTTTACTATCCCCACCTCCCTCCCAAACCTTTCCAGTTATTGCACTGGTCACACGACAACAACAACAACAAGAAGAAATATTTAGCTGATAAAAAGTATTTAACTGAAGATGGATTTAGCTGATAAGAAGTATTTTATTGCTAACAATTAAAATAAGCACACTGCATTTCATGTAATTCGCTTAATCATTTCCAAAGATATCGGGCTACTCGTGGAAAACTTAATTTTTTACGTTCCCTGCATACATATAGTATAATGTAAAGGAAAAGTATTGTGACTGGACTAGAAATTCGAATTCGAGATTTTGATTGAAGAACCCGTTTCATGCATCCCTGAACTCGAATCAAACGTTGTTGGGAGGATCAGAACATCTATGTGTATGTGAAAGAGAGAGAGGGAGAGAAAGAAAGTGTGTCTGTGAATGAGCTATTTCACGAATGAAAGGAGCGTTTCGAACTTAATTTTGTTCGATTATTATAACCATTGAATATCGGAACCTTATTGATTTGAAACGCAATCGAATGTTAAGAATATCCTCAACTTTTCGAAAGAAATTTTGAGAAAATCAGAATTTTCAATACTGTTACGTAAATAATAATTTCTTATGTAATTTTTCATTAGTAAACGATTGATAGAAACTTTAGAACGCTAACATAAACCGTTCTTAGAATATTATACTTTTTCAAAGAACTTTATTAAAACATGACATAAAATTTAAAAAGTATTAACTATTGGGAAATGTGTTCACTTTTCATATGTAACATTATGCGATAAATTTGTTAGCATCATTCTCATGGATCTAGTTCGTTCCATTCACGAGCAAAGATACTCTGTTTAATAGTTTTGTATTTGGACAACTAGCAATTTACCAGCAGTCATTTATGTATAAGAAATGCTCTTATCTTCATCTCTGTCTGTAACGCCTCATTAACGCTATAAATTTGGCGAATTTAGAGACTCATTTAGCAAAATACCACAAACTTGAAGATATGGTAAAACCTACACTAAGTTAATGAAAATGACGCCAAATTGATGAATTAATTATTAAAATATAGGATATGGACTATATTCCTTATTGCGGATGTTATCAATATTGATAATTGTCAATTTAGAGTTGTATGAAATATAAGTTAGTTAGGTAATTCGAATAGTTTTAAATATTGTTATCCGGAAAAGCGCCAAATGTACAATTTAGCATTTAAAACAGTGTGCTGTACATCTTTCTTTCACAGCAAAAAAAAAAGTAAATTCATTGCATTATATAGGGAAAGTTATGTTCTGTCGAGATCTGATTTTTTCTTTCATGAACGAACAAAAGACTATCATTGAAAGCTAAATTCACTCTTTTAACAATTCTGAAACAATCGCAACAGACAATCACAACGACTGTGAAACCATTTTTTTTTTATAAATAATTTATAATTTTAAAGTTTAAAAATTGGAAGTTCTTCTTATTGCCAAGAAGTACACTCAATACGAATGATATAATTCCTATGATTACGTAAATTATACAATACATAATTATCTACGGATCTATGGAATTAGTTAGACAACATAATTATTAGCAATGGATAGCGCTGTATCTTCATAGAAACATGTAGTTCTTCTATTCACCTACTATCAAACCACCAATCAACTATGCATAACGAGCGCCTATTTGGACCAAAGCCTATTAAGCATGTAACCTGTTACAGCATTCAATACCGGAAAAATTGCTTTTCGGCGTTTTTATCAAAAGGTAAATTTTTACCAAAAGCAGTTTCATATTATCCTTGCAGACATAACTAGATGGGTATCTCATCCGTATCGTAGTAGCGAGGTTCTGTTTTGCCGTTTAACAGAATTTAAATAATCAGATCACCCCTAAAGTTCACATCTTTAGAATTGCATGACTTCTTTTTGGAATCTGCATATTCTAGACTTATCATCCTTTTCTCTTACACTTCAGAACACGCTAGCTGCGGTGCCTACAGCCAACGGTCACTTTTTTTTCAGCAGTAACTTTAATTAAATAGTCACTTTTGCAGATGTTTAACTTAGTTCTTGGTGTCTATCGTTGGTTACGATTAACAATAGATCCCTAGAACCGATAGAATTGAAACTTTTCTTTTATTAGTTTCTCATACGTAGTTTGAGAAACGATTTATGTATATCATTTCTTATACGTAGTTTGAGATACTTTCTCATACGATGTTTACATAGTTCTTGGTGTCTATCGTTAGTTACGATTAACAATAGATCCCTAGAACCGATAGAATTGAAACTTTTCTTTTATTAATTTCTCATACGTAATTTGAGATACGATTTTTGTAAATCATTTCTTATACGTAGTTTGACATACTTTCTCATACGAAGTTTACTTAGTTCTTGGTGTCTATCGTTAGTTACGATTAACAATAGATCCCTAGAACCGATAGAATTGAAACTTTTCTTTTATTAATTTCTCATACGTAATTTGAGATACGATTTTTGTATATCATTTCTTATACGTAGTTTGAGATACTTTCTCATACGATGTTTACTTTGTTCTTAGTGTCAATCGTTAGTTACGATTAACAATAGATCCCTAGAACCGATAGAATTGAAACTTTTCTTTTATTAGTTTCTCATACGTAGTTTGAGATACGATTTATGTATATCATTTCTTATACGTAGTTTGAGATACTTTCTCATACGATGTTTACATAGTTCTTGGTGTCTATCGTTAGTTACGATTAACAATAGATCCCTAGAACCGATAGAATTGAAACTTTTCTTTTATTAATTTCTCATACGTAATTTGAGATACGATTTTTGTAAATCATTTCTTATACGTAGTTTGACATACTTTCTCATACGAAGTTTACTTAGTTCTTGGTGTCTATCGTTAGTTACGATTAACAATAGATCCCTAGAACCGATAGAATTGAAACTTTTCTTTTATTAATTTCTCATACGTAATTTGAGAAACGATTTTTGTATATCATTTCTTATACGTAGTTTGAGATACTTTCTCATACGATGCTTACTTAGTTCTTGGGATCTATTGTCTATCGTTAGTTACGCATAACAATAGATCTGTAGAACGGATAGAATTGAAACTTTTCTTTTATTAATTTCTCATACGTAGTTTGAGATACGATTTTTATATATCATTTCTTATACGTAGTTTGAGATACTTTCTCATACGATGTTTATTTAGTTCTTGGTGTCTATCGTTAGTTACGATTAACAATAGATCCCTAGAACCGATAGAATTGAAACTTTTCTTTTAATAATTTCTCATACATAATTTGAGATACGATTTTTGTATATCATTTCTTATACGTAGTTTGAGATACTTTCTGATACGATGTTTACTTAGTTCTTGGTGTCTATCGTTAGTTACTATTAACAATAGATCCCTAGAACCGATAGCATTGAAACTTTTCTTTTATTACTTTCTCATGCGTAATAATGAGAAAGTATAGTGATCACGAAAATTTTCGATTTCAAGATTTTGATGCAAATATATGTTTTAAGATCTCCTGAACATTTTTGGCTATTTTTGGAATGATGTCCGTCTGTCTGTCTGATGTCTGTAGTCGATTTCTTATGTACACAATAGCAGTCAAGAATATTATTGGGTTTTCACGAAAGTTTATATCCGGCTTTGTTATAAAAAATCTGATGTGGGTAGCACATGACTTTCCCTGCAGACTTATATTCACGTTCTCTTTATTTTAATTACATTTAATTCACTTTTAATTCAATTTTCGTTCTCATTTGATAATTGGACTCATTTTCAAAATTGGAGTAGAGAAAATACAAAAAAACTAAAATATCTAGAGAACGGCTAGTCGTAGTGTAATGGGGTTGGTCTTATTTTTTTCTTCGTTAAAAATTACGTATTAAATAAGCATTTAATGGATATATTTGAGTATACGTAGTTTTATTTTAGATTTTGGTGATTTTTGCTGACCATTTTGCAAAAAAAGGTGGATTATTTTTTCCGAATCGTACTAAAATCTAGTCAGCACCAGGGTGTCCCATAAGTGACTTATCCACCGAATTTTATAAAATTCGGTCCATTAGTTTTTCAGCTAGAGTGGAGACAAGCTTTTGCGGGTCATTTCGCAAAAAAGGCAAATTTTTTTATCCCGAATCGTATCCAAAACTAATCAGCACCAAATTCGCCCCCAAGTGACTTACCTACCAAATTTTATAAAATTCGGTCCATTAGTTTTTTAGTTAGAGTGGATACAAAATCTGCACAGACAGACAGACAGACATACAGACACACAGACGGACACACAGACAGACGTCACGCTAAAAATAGTTTTTTCGTATTCTAGAGGTCTCGAAACGTGTAGATCCGTCGAAAATTGGAGTTGCGATTTTCGGCATGATTCCAATACTTTCCATATACATTACCATGTATTGCAGGGAAAGTACAAAATAACTTCATATAAATATAATTTCCTTGCCACCCGCCTTCTAACTCCCTTCTCTCATAAATGTCATTGCAACAAAATGAAAAATTCCGATGTGGACAGCATATGATTTTCTCTATATAATGTGATTAATTGATTTCTAAAAAAATATTTATAATATCCACGGCACAGTATTTTTAATGTTGAATTGTACATTTGTGGTGCTTTTCCACAACATCAAAAACTATTTTGAAGTACCCAATTAACTTATTTCGCGCAACAATAAATTGACAATTTTAAATATTGATAGCTTTCGCAAATCCATATATTAAACTATTTAAATGATTAATTCATCGATTTGACGTCATTTCCATTAATTTAGAGTCATTTTTTGCAAATTTGACTATACTTTTGTCAATCTGAGACGACATACTGCCAAGTTGGCGATATTTAGCTAAATATGTCACCAAGATTGCTAAATTTATTGCCAAGCATTACACACACACGAAGAGAAGAGTTTTTCTTATATATAAATGACTATTAACGAATTGTTGGTCTTAAAAATACAAAACACATGTATTTTCTCTCGTAAATGGAACAAGCTAGATCCATGAGAATGACGTTAATAAATTTGTCACATAATATTGCATGGAATGTGAAATGTTGTTGTTGAGACCCAGACCGTCCGACCCGCCAGAAAGGTGTAAGGTAACCGTTTGGACGGCCGGGAAGTGCCACCCAATTTAGACCGGAACCTAGTGGGGGAGGCATCCACAGGGACCGTACCCTCCTTCCCCTACCACCAACCTCTCGGAAGGACTTACGGAACCACATGTTTAACGTGATCGTACTCAGCATGAACACGGCGGCAGTTGTGGCAGCGTGCAAATCCAGCGCGCAAACCACCGGGCTACCGCGCCCGAAATGTGCCAACAGCACGCGGTGTTCCCAGGTGGTCACCCACTCCAAGTACAAACCGCGCTCGATGCTGCTTGACTTCGGTGATCTAACGAGAACCGGTGTTTTCAGCACTGTAGGGCCGTTGGCGGAATGTGAAATATGAACATATTTCACGATAATTAGTACTTTTTAATTTTATGTAATATTTTTTATTAATTGCAAGAAACGTGCAATATCTTGAAAACTGTTCATACTAACCTTCTAAGTTTGTGTTCTTTGTTTCTGTTGAAAAATTACATAAGAAATGATAACTTACTTAAGATTATTAAAGGTTCTGATTTTTTAAAATTTTCTTAAAATTTCAGTCGGAAATTTGGGAGTCTTCCGAACATTCGATCAATCAATAGGCTTCTAGTATTCACGGATTGTAATATGTGTACCGAATTTTGTTCGAAACGACGCCATATCAGAAGGTTGAGTGTTCAAATCACGCCCGGGTCAATACTTGTGGCGGACGTGACTCCATATAACTAGTTGTCTCGCCACAATATTGAATTAGACACTTTTGAAGATTAGACACGCTTGAAGATTGCTTAACAAAATTCCACGACTATCAGAAGTGTGCTTTCATAAAAGACCAGGCATTGTAAGAAACTTCACATTTTATGCACAAAACACAAAACGATTAAAACCACACACGTACTCATCCAAAATAAATCGAGCCTCTAGCTACGAAATAACATGACACACGGCAAGGCGTATTTGCCAACTAGCTAGACTCGTGTGTATATTTTTAACAGAAAAAGTCGGCCGGTTAAATACCTTCACGTGCCTAACGTCACCAAGCAAGTGATTTGCCAATGACGACAGGCACGACTTTTGCATTAATGAAGCATTATGCATATCTGAAGACAAATTATTATACAAGAAAAATAAAGTTTGAAAGTTCAGAAATAAAATACAAAAAAATGTGCAAAAGTCAAATGGATTTGAGTCGTCACATTTCATTCATTCGTGAAATATCGCTGCCACAGACTCACGGATGTACACACACACACACAGATCACCTGAAAATGCTCAATTCATATTCAAGAATACTTGAAACGTGTTCTTCCGTCGAAAACTGAAATTCAAATTTTCGATCTCGTCACAATATTTTCGATATACATTATATTATGTACATAGGGAAAGTAAAAGGTGAAATCAATAAAGCTATAAATCTTCGTCTCAAATTATCTTCGTACAAATTATGGGCCTCCTACAAACATGTATCACGCCCCTCTCCCCTTTTCACAGTGCCGTTTTTAACCATAGGCAAATGCGTCCTATCTAATGCAATCAATGTACATTTTTTACAATAAAAGTTTTATGGGAGGGGGGGGGGACTGGAATTTACCTTTTCCTTGAATCCCTGGCCAGGGTTAAGGCGGTCCTGCCCCCTTCATATCTAATTTTCTCCTCATTGTGAATCTTTCATGTCTTCCCCTACCTAAAATAAAGGTGCTCGGGCCTCCCTACTTGAGTAGTGTCCGTCCCCCTTATAGGCGACCCTGCCCGAGTAACTCAGTTAGTAGGACATTTGTCTCGATAATTAGAAAACGTGTTATGTCCCTCATAGGTATAACTCCAGGAACTGCTAAAAATATTCCTTTTATTTTACACAACTTAATGTTTATATCATAGCACATAAAGTGAAGGGAAGCCAAATATGTTTTTCGCAATGAAATGTTTATATCATGACATATGAAATGAAGAGGAGCTAAATATGTATTTTTTAAATATAAGTACTACTTTCCTTATATACATAATGCATAAGGAAAGTATTGTGACGGGGTCGAAAATTCGAATTCGAGTTTTTGACGGGAGAGCACGTTTCAAGCATCCCTGATCACAAATCAACCATTTTTAATGTGATGTCTGTGTGTCTGCGCGCGCGCGCGCGCGTGTGTGTGTGTGTGTCAGTGAGTTTGAGGAGACGATATCTCACGAACGAATGGAGCGATTCGAATGAAATTTGAAACAAAAATCACAATTCGTGAATACTGGAAGCCTATTGTTTTTAAACTTAATCGAATATTCAGAACCCTCTAAATTTTTGAGTGAAATTTTGAAAAAATCATCAAAAATCAAAACCTTTAATAAAGTTACACAAATTTTTTAAAATTAAAAAAAAAAAATACCATTTCTTATGTAATTTTTCCTTAGAAAACGATTGACATAAACTTTAGAACGCTAGCATAAATCGTTCTCGAGATATTGCACATGTTTTAAATAAATTTATCAAAAAATCCCATAAATTAAATAAAATATATTAACTGTTGAGAAACATGTTCACTTTTCATATGTAATATCATGCGATGCATTTGGTGACATCATTCTAGTGGATCTAGCTCATTCCATTCATGAGAAAAGATACTTTGAGTAATACTTCTGTATTTGAACGCTAATAATCATTTAAATGCTATAAGAATAACTTTTTTCTCCGTCCATAACGCTTGGCGAGATTTTGGCGACGAATTTGACGAAATGGCGCCAACATGGCGACTTTTTAAAACTTTGCCAAATTAACGAAAATCTCGCCAAATGGATAAATATGACGCTAAATCAATGAAGATGGCGACCAATTGACGAAAATTCAATATCTTAGAAAGAATATACGTATCTACTATAAGAAAAACCTATTTGTTTTCTGTAAAAATAGTAAATTCATTGGATGATATAAGGAAGGTCATGTGTTGCCCACATTAGATTTTTTTTTATTGTTATTACGGCAATTATTATTAAGTTTTTATGCTTAATTAAACTGATTTTATAATAAATACGAGCACAATGTTACACAAAATATCCATTGCTTCTTAAATATATAAATAAAAGAGTTTCTCGAAGTTTGAAAAACGCCGGGCCGTACCAAGTGCTAGGCGGCCGGTACCAGGAAGAGACCACATACAGAGGTACTGTACCAAAAGAGTGCACGTGCATTTAACAAATGGCTTCACGTTGCAATTACCTTCACTTCTCAAACGGAAATAAATAGCACACAAAGCGTAAATGGTCTAAGGTTAGAACTGTTTTTAATATAAGCAACGGCTAATAGTTTCTCAAACTGTAAATAATGTTCATTTAATTACTTAAGCTTCGCTAGTTTGACAAAATTTATGTGAAACTAGTGAGCTTTTTTCACTCATGAAAACAGTTTAAAAAAAATATAGGTATTTTCTTATATATTTTTGTTTCAGGGAGTCAAAGCTAAAGTTTTAGTTTTCCAAACATTACTTTTTTAGGGGAGGTCGAAATTAGAGCCCTTAAAATAAAATAAATTTCTTAAATGTTTTTATTTGCAGGGGGATGGGGGGTTCAAAATTTTAGCTTTCGGAAAACTAAAATTTTGGCGAAGGGCTCGGCATATTTTGCTTGAAGAAATACCTAGTTCCGCAACTCGCGAATGAGTTGCCCCCGTGTCCTTTATACTCGAGTTTTATTTGCACCGTTATAACAACAATTCACGCTTATGTAACAAAAATTGCACCCGACTCGATCCTGCCCCATCTTGATCCTTGAACTCATTTGTTATTTTTCCGAGTTCAGCTCGGAACGACTCCTGCAGCAGCATATTGTCTTCCAGGAGTAACAATAAGAGGCCGGGTTTTATTACACCTCGGAGGTTATCGTCTCCCTTCGGAAACAATGCTCAGGGCGGAAGAAAATAATCCCCGTGGATGGTTAGGTGCGAGACGGCTGTAACTCAAAAAATCCTTTTTTTTTTCCTTTGGATCTGATGTGTTAGAAAGTGAATCAGACGCGGTTAGGTAAGCAAAGGGTGGCAATCTCTGCGGAGAAGTTTCGCTTTCAAAAGAGAAAACATGACATCCTATGATTGGAAAATTTCTGTTTCCGTTTCCGCAATGACTACAACATGAGAAATCAAACCACCGATCATGATTTCGATCGTCTGATTAAAGAGTTTTAAAAAATTGTACTACAACTTTAATAATTTCTGAGAACTTTATGACGCACTTACATTTTAAAGTTCTCCTGTCGAAATCCGTCGTAATATTAAGTACTTTTGAAAATAAAAAGGTTCAATAAATTGTATAAAAGATAAAGCTTGAGCAACGTGTTTAAGTACAGATAGAAGGGGATATATATAAGGGGATGTAATTAAAATGTGATGTCAAAACAAGAGAATGTTGATGTCTAGCCAATATAAGAAACAATGACGAGAATTCATTAAAATTCAGCTAATCCAAACTTTTTAACAATACCATTAACTAAATATGCTGGATATTTGTATAATTTGCTGGAAATTTTTAGATTATTTATATGCATAGCATGACATTTTTTATCTGATAATCTATAAATTCTAAAAAGTTGATTAAGGATAATATTTCTAAACAATGGAATCGAGTTACAGGAATTAAATGGTAATATTTTATTAATGTTGAAATTAAAATTATCTTTCTTATCAAATAAATTAGTAACTATACCATTAGCAGGATCAATAATTATATTTAAATCCAAAAAATTAATATAATTACTAATAGTATCTTCATTAGGAATTAATTCCAAATTGTCGGGATAGAAATCTATATCTGTGACATAATTTTCAGTATATACTAAACATATCAGATCATCACCATATCCATAAATTTTATAATCTATTGAAGTAAAGGACTGTTCATAATAATAAAGGTATAAATTAGCTAACATACTACTACTGCATCCAATTTGTAGAACTCCTGAGACGTGTAGGTATAATTTATTTCCTTAAAAAATATAATTATTGAAAAGAACAAAGTGCAGAAGTTTAGGAGAATTGATAAAATTTTTTTGAGTAGAATGATTAGTAATATAAGCATTATATAGAGATAAAATTACAACATATATGTAAGAGATCTTAATATTATTGAAAAGGTCCTTAAAGTCAAAAGTTTGAAATCCTATTAGGTTACCTAGTGATGTTAAGTTATTTTTTAATTCTTTACTGTTATTTAGAATAAGGTAATTATTACTAGAATAACGTAAACTGTCATTTATTAGATTTAAATAATTTAGTAGTAATTTACTCGCTGTTGTAGAGTAAGTATTATGACCACTAGTAACAGTTCTAAATTTAATAGGATTTTTATGAAATTTAGGAATAAAGTACAATATATGGAAATTTAAGCAATTTATAATTGGTATTTAAATTACTATACATATTGATAATTTTTAGTTTGATAATATTAATAGAATGTGAATCTAGTTTAAATAGACTATTATTCTTTAAATAATCTGACAGAAATTGTATATAGATTTTTTCGTAGATAATAGCATAATTATTAGAGGCTTTATCAACGTAAGTAATAACAAAAGATCTTTGTAAATCATTAATGGAGTGTTTTATATTATCAATATTATATATAGATCTAGACAATTTAATACTACTAATAGCATTTTTAATAAATTCTAATAAAATAAATTTCCACATATTAAATGTCTCTAAAGGCAGAGCATATACATATATATATATATATATATATATATATATATATATATATATATAGACATATATACAGGGTATCCCAATAACATTGACCTCGGATTTTATTCCTTAAATATTGATCTTAGACATATATAATAAATTAGTAAAATGTGCTCCATACACTAATAAGGTGATGTACAAAATTTCATCATTTTATCATAAAAAAAATCCCAGAGATTTATTTAAACACATTTGGTGAGGGATTAATCACAAATTAAAATGTAAATATTTACAGCAAGAGTGCAAATGACGCAACGCAGAAATGCATCATAGGCAAATAATATCTGTGGATCTTTAGCATGGATGGAAAATATTTTGAACAACCTTTGTAATCTTTGTGTAAAGTTATTATTTCTACACAGTGTAGATACTTTTGTACCAATAAATAGCAAAATTATTATTTATTTTTGTAATCATTGTTTTCTTTCGTAATTTGTGTATCACCCCCGAAACGCGACCTGCGGACATGATTTTTCCCCTCTGAGAACCTATGTCGATGCATCGAAAAATAGTTTAAGTCAGCATTTTTGTCTTTTCATATCTCTGGGACTTTTTATGATAAAATGCTGAAATTTTGTACATCACCTTATTAGTGTATGGGGCACATTTTACTCATTGGAAATGCTTTTGTACGGGGGCCGTATAAATATTTAAATTTTGTATTTCTTAAAATTTAATTTCCTTGAAAATTTTAATCAATTTCTTAAAATCCTGTACCGTTTCTTACGCAACTTTGTAATTCATTATATATGTCTAAGATCAATATTTAAGGAATAAAAGCCGAGATCAATGTTTTTGGGACAACCTGTATATATATATATATATATATATATATATATATATATACATATATATATATATATATATATATAAATGAATTTTTTCACAAATACCGTAGCATGTGTAAAAAAATTAAGGATACTTTGCAAATATGAATACTTAAAAAATAAAGATATTAAATAAATAGGAATGACAATGCGAAATACATTTATATGCAGTTTTATTCCAGATATTCTTGTTTCCTTTATTTTTTCTTCTTTATGTATGTTGTAGAAGTAGAAATAATTTATAGATATCATCTATCTATTTCTTCAGAAACATACATATTTTATGTTTGCTTCGACAAAATACTTGGACCCGATGAAGAATTTTGGCGAAGTGAACAATTCCATTATTTAAGCCTAGCCCTTCTCCATGTGTATTGCATCAATGCTTGGATTTTGTATGTTTTTCCATTATCGATTCCATACCATTGATATTTGTTGATTATCATTAACTTGAGGACTTGAAATTTGTATTTTTTTTCATTTGATTGAAAATTTGCTATATATATATATATATATATATATATATATATATATATACAATATAAAAGAACAAAAGTGGAAATTATTAAAGATATTGTAGTGATATAGCATTTATGCGCAAAGCAACTACAAATACTATGCACGATATAAATATTAAATGTAAAAATCTGATGTGGGCAGCACATAACTTTCTCTGCAGACTTATATACACATTCTCTTTATTTTAATTAAATTTTATACACTATTAAATACATTTTCGTTCTCATTTGTTAACTGGACTCATTTTCAAAGGTGGCGTAGATAAAAAACGAAAAAACGAAAATGTCTCGAGAACAGCATATCCTAGTGTAATGGGGTTGGTCTTATTTTTTTTTCGTTAAAAATTACGTATAAAACAAGCATTTAATGGATATATTTCAGCATACGTAGTTTTTTATTTTAGATTTTGTCGATTTTTGAGGGCCATTTTGCAGAAAAATGCAGGTTATTTTTTTCCGAATCATACCAAAATCTAATCAGCACCAGGGTGATCCACAAGCGACTTATCTCCCAAATTTTGTGAAATTCGGTCTATTAGATTTTTAGCTAGAGTGGATAAAAGCCTTTGCGGGCCATTTCGCAAAAAAAGGCGGGTTGTTTTATTCCGAATCGTACCCAAAACTAATCAGCATCAGATTCGCCCACAAGTGATTTACCTACCAAATTTTATAAAATTTGGCCCATTAGTTTTTTAGTTAGTGTGGATACAAAATCTGCACAGACAGACACACAGACGTCACGCTAAAAATAGTTTTTCGTATTCTAGAGGTCTCGAAACGTGTAGATCCGTCGAAAACTCGAGTTGCGATTTTCGGCGCGATTCCAATACTTTCCCTATACATTACCATGTATTGCAGGGAAAGTAAAACTACATTCTCAGGGTAGATTATTGTGTTATGATCATACATACTATTTTGAAAAAAAAATTTAAAACTAGAAACCATGTATTGCAGGGAAAGTAAAAAGAGAAAGTAAAAAATGGAAAAATGAAGGAAGGCTTAGCGAGAAGCTTACTTAAAGACGGTAAGGGGTTGTGACCTTACATTCCAGTTGTCAACATGCATGTCATAATTGCCGCGGCATTGCACTCCTGGACACCAGCTCTGGCTGAAGCCAACCTCCGAAGGGACAATAACAATCATCACAAGACCTTTGAGAAAGAAAAGTCCAATGAAAATGCTCAGTCTATCACATTATTGTATACAAGTCCGTCAGACGGCTTGTTACTTCCTAAATATATCTGCGTGGTACCGTTCTTCGGTCCTGTTATTATGATAAATCATATTCATTATATTCGAACCATTATCAACCAAGCTGATATAATATTGATTTTAATTTTAAGCAATATTCATTATTTTTACCATAAAAATCATTTATATAATGTTTCATAAAAGGTATGGGGTATCGCTGTGTGTATGCTTGTTGAAGATATGCTTTGTCATAATTAATATGGATGACGTCGTTGTTTATGATTCTCTGTATTCTGGCCAATCCGCCCCAAAAAGTTTTGATATACCTATCTCAGGCATGATACATTGGAATTCCAATCTTCACTTGAATATCTTTAGAAATGTATTCTTGGGAGGATTGGCTAGAATACAGAGAACCATAAACAACGACGTCATCCATATTAAGTATGACAAAGCATTTCTTCAACAAGCATACAAACAGCGATACCCCATACCTTTTATGAAACATTATATAAATAATTTTTATGGTAAAAATAATGAATATTGTTTAAAATTAAAATCAATATTATATCAACTTGGTTGATAATGGTTCGCATAAAATGAGTCTGATTTATCATAATAACAGGACCGAAGAACGGTACCACGCAGATATATTTAGGAAGTAACAAGCCGTCTGACGGACTTGTATCCAATAATGTGATAGACTGGGCATTTTCATTGGACTTTTCTTTCTCAAAGGTCTTGTGATAATTGTTATTGTCACTTCGAAGGTTGGCTTCAGCCAAAGCTGGCGTCCAGGAGTGCAATGCCGCGGCAATTATGACATGCATGTTGACAACTGGGGTGTATGGTCACAACCCCTTACCGCCTTTAAGTAAGCTTCTCGCTAAGCCTTCCTTCTTTTTTCCATTTTTTACTTGCTCTTTTTACATTATATATATATATATATATATATATATATATATATATATATATATATATATATATATATATATGTGTGTGTGTGTGTGTGTGTGTGTAGAGAGAGAGAGGGGTTAGAAGTTTCCTCCGTACCTCGTTTGACAACTCAAAGATTTTTTTTCATTTCTTCAACAAAACAAGTGGGTATACGGTATTATGTTGGTCCTGTGAGTTTCCGTTCATGTTGATGTCCATAAAGACATTTTTTTAATTGGCACTTTAAGTATGATATTTCACTAAATACGACGCTTTTTAATAATCTGAATAAAAAAAAAATTAAGCAACGCAATTAAGTACAAAGTAAGTTACAACTTAGCATGCGATACGGTGATACGTTGAATGTTGATACGTTGATGTTATGCGGTGATACGCTGAATGATACGTTGTATCGATGATACGTTGAGTCCTCTTCATAAAGTGAACTATCAAATATTAAAAACATTTGTACGAAGGATGGGGCGTGGTTACTTAATTTATGCTTAATTACCTTGTTTAAATTGACATAAAGTGGTTGAACTTTTGATAATATTAGTAAAGGTTTGTAGAAATAAAATAATTAGTGACTCTTTTTACAAAGTAGACCACAAAAAAGAGGTGAATTATCAAATTGACACAAATAATTAAATGCATTGAAAATTTCTTATTTCACAGATAAGTTCTTAAAATAGCCAATGAAACCATTGAGCTAGGATAAATGGTCTTAAGACATTTGCTGTTTTGTTTAAAATTAAGTTTAAAATTTAGTGTCATTAAAAAAAATGTGCTTTTCCTACATGGAAAATAAAATTATTAAAATAATTTGCATGGCATTTAATTTTAAATATTTCACTTATAGGTAACTCGACATATAAATTGCAATAAAGTGGCTTGATTTCTATGTCGAGAGGTGCAATTTTGTGTCATAAAACGAACATACAGTGATGGTTAAAAAAATGCATCACCCACGTATTTCCATGACTTTGATGGAGACAAGAGAGAGTAACAAATTTAAAGTGATATTTAAGGCATTTAATATTGATGAACACACTGAAAAATAGAGTATTCAGTAATGTGTAAATATTATGTATTTAGAAATGTCAGTGTGTGAAATATTCCAAAATAATGAAAAATGTATAACATCTTATTTCATTAAATCTTTAATAATATAGAGAAATATATGACATTCTTATTTTATCAAATAATAAGGAAAATAATTTAATAATAAAGAGTTTTATATTATTAAAAAAATAGTTTGTTAAATTTTCGAGATGGCATTGGAGTCTGCTGTCCCATGATAATGGCTAAAGGGCGATGTCATTTGAACTTTTCATATAAGGGTCAATGCACTAAAAATGATGCAACATTTGGATTTGTTATGCTATATCAAACATTGCTATATCAATATTTTTCTGGATGATGCAATT
This sequence comes from Amaurobius ferox, assembly GCA_951213105.1. Classification (NCBI taxonomy): domain Eukaryota; kingdom Metazoa; phylum Arthropoda; class Arachnida; order Araneae; family Amaurobiidae; genus Amaurobius; species Amaurobius ferox. Next base: position 24,781,890 of record OX578147.1, read on the forward strand.
TCTTTAGCTCCATTCCATTGAAATGGATGTAAATCGGTAATGAAAAAAAATCAGTTTATTTTTCTAGATAAATCTTTATGCTGCCCACACAAAGCTGTCATCAAAAGATAATAACTTAATAATAAAGAGTTTTTCATTATTAAAAATATATTTTGGTAAATTTTTAACATATCATCACCCTCTGGCCATAATGAGGGTAATGTCATTTGAACTTTTCATATCACTGCACTAAAAATGTTACATTTGGGTTTGTTATGCTATATCAAACATTGATTCTAAAAATACTGAATTTTTTAGGGTAATGCAATTTTTTTACCACCATTTCATTGAAATGGATATTAATCAGTAAGAAAAAAGATTAATTTCTTTCTCTGGAGAAAATTTTATACTGCTCACATCCGATTTTTAGAATCCATCAATTAATATTATTTCCTTAAAAGCCTTTTGCTTACTTTTGACTTCTGCACTTGAAAGTTAGAGTAAAGATACGTCATGGGCATGAAGTTATCTGAGTGGATCATCAAGTACATCAAGATAAACAGTCGAAAAGGAGATTGAATAGGAGAATGAAGGCTTAGATGAAAGAGCAAATACAAAGCTTAGATACCTCAACTTTCAGATGGATTATGAGATACTGTGCTCACATTAGCTTTGCAAACATAGATAAAGAGAGCTTGATTGTTTGTTGTTGAAAATAGAAGAACATTTTTCCAAAAGGTCACAGGAGACAATCCAGAGAGTTTTAATCCATTAAAATGCCTTTATTTACTTTTTATTTTACTTATTTAACAAAATGAAAACTACAGGTTAAAGTCACAGTAGCAGCTAGCAAGATGAACTGCAATATATATACGTATATATCTACGATATCTACGATTTTTAAAATAGTAGCAGGTGAATGAAAAATATCATCAGGAAATATGTTGTAAAGTTTATAAAAGGTTTAAAGTTATTAATGGCACAGTAGCATTCAATATTACTATCAAAATTTATTTCACCAAATAAACTCATAGTCTTAGTTAAGTACTGAGAAACATGAAGCCTAATCTCATTAAAGGCAAGGATACAATCTTGTTATTGAGAACGAAAATTGGAGAAAGAAAACAGGATGTAATCCATTCCGTTCTGTAATCTTTTAACATTAAAAAAAATCTGATGTAGGCAGCACATGACTTTCCCTGCAAACTTATATACACGTTCTCTTTATTTTAATTAAATTTAATTCACTTTTAATTCAATTTTCGTTCTCATTTGGTAACTGGACTTATTTTCAAAGATGGCGTAGAGAAAATACAAAAAAACTAAAATATCTCGAGAACGGCTAGCCCTAGTGTTGTGGGGTTGGTCTTATTCTTTTCTTCGTTAAAAATTACGTATAAAACAAGCATTTAATGGATATAGTTGAGCATACATAGTTTTTTAATTTAGATTTTGACGATTTTTGCTGGCCATTTTGCAAAAAAAAGGCAGATTGTTCTTTTACGATTCATACCAAAATTTAATCAGCACCAGAGTATCCTACAAGCAACTTATCTACCAAATTTTGAAAAATTGGTCAATTAGTATTTTAGCTAAAGTGGATACACGAAATTTTTCCGGACCATTCCGCATAAAAAGGCGGATTCTGTTTTTACGTATCCTAGCAAAAACTAATCAGCACCAGGGTCTCACCCAAGTGACTTACCTACCAAATTTTATGAAATTCGGTCCATTAGTTTTTTAGTTAGAGTGGATACATACATTGCACAGACACACAGACACGCAGACACATAGACAGACATACACACAGACGTCACGTTAAAAATAGTTTTTTCGTATTCTAGACGTCTCGAAACGTGTAGATCCGTCGAAAATTCGAGTTGCGATTTTCGGCATGATCCCAATACTTTCCCTATATATTGCCATGTAGCAGGGAAAGTAATAAAAGATAGCAGTTGAAGTATTACAAAAGGCATCTGTTCCTTATAATGTAAATACTTCAAAAATTTGTTTTGAATAATTTCAATATCATTAATATAAATAAATGAATTTGATGAAAAGGATTCCATGTAATGGAGATATTGCTTCGACCTAACCAAGGCATTAAAAAGATCAATAACTGTGTCCATATTTTAAAAATCCTGAATAAACCTCTTTATGTAATATATAAATACATGTCTTTAGCTTCCTATAAGATTTAGCATATATACAACAGAGTTACCATATAAAGTAAAGTAGGTAGTTCTCCAGGAATAAAAGAAACAATACGACATGTGCTAATATTGAGATGAAAACGATTATTATTACACCACTTATAAAGGACAGACTATTCAAACAGAATATTGTCAAAAAAGTTGTTACATCGAAAATTGGATCAGATCCTCGTCCAGCACCCAGCAATGAAGTGCCAAAGTGAAGCATCACATACCGCTATTTTACAAACATGGACGATAACTTTGGGACGATTACTCGATGTGGAGATAAGTGCTTTTAGCACAGGCGCCTCGTAAATAATCGCTTTCGCTTGGCTTGGGTTGTCTTGGGATTCTATAATCAAATAAGGCTATTAAGTTTTCATTAATGATTTTGTATTTTAAAAATAAAATGTATATGATAATGAGCGCAATTATTAACTCAGTAAAATTGAGCACCAAAATGTTATTAAAGCTGTCGTTTGCTTATTTAAGTTGGTACAAAGTACATATTTAAAAAAATAACTTTCAGCCTTCCCTTTCGGAACCGGTAATATAAATGGGTAAGTAATTCCCCCTTTTAGAAACATCAACTAAGGTGATTCTTCTGTTGATAAAAGCCTGCAATAAGTTTATTTATTTCTCATATTATCATATAGTAAAATTGTCGTTTTCCCGAAATTTTACGAATTCGAGGTTTTGGCTGATAAACACGTTTTAGGACCTCCTGAACCCATTTCGAACTCTATCAGAGCGTCTGTGTTTGAGGGAGGGGGTGGCCACTATAATGTAAGAATAAATGCACCTATCGCTTTCCAGTTATACGTGTAGATACATTATATGAAAATATATGATGTGGGCAGCACATGACTTTCCCTACAGACTCATATTCAATTTTATTTACTTCTTTCTTAATCCATTAAATCAGGTTTAAATGCACACAATGAAACGGATACGTATTTGACACTATATCAAATTTACAGTTTGAAAACATATTTTTTCTTCTCGGGAATTATCTCAATTGGAAACGCCACTAGGTCGGAAAAATTAAAAAAAAATTATATATTTCGATAACGGTTTATTCCAGAGGAGTAAGGTTGATCTTATCCTTTTCATATTCGAAAATTATGTATGATACAACAAATAATCAATATTACTAATTTAATCAATACATTTAAATATATATACATAGTTTTTTTTCATTTCGGAGTTTTACGATTTTTGAAGGCCATTTTGCAAAAGAAGCATGTTCTATTTTTACTTTCCATGCAATACATGGTAATGCATAAGGAAAGTATTGGAATCATACCGAAAATCGCAACTCGAGTTTCGAGACCGCTGGAATACGAAAAAACTATTTTTAGCTTGCCGCCTGTGTGTGTGTCTGTCTGTGTGTCTGTGTGTCTGTCTGTTTGTCTGTTCAATGCATGCATCCACTCTAACTCAAAAACTAATGGACCGAATTTCATAAAATTTGGTAGGTAAGTCACTTGGGTAAGACTCTGGCGCTGATTAGTTTTGGGTAGGATTCGTAAAGGCAGAACATTTTTTTTTTGCGAAATGGCCCGCAAAAATTGCCTGTATACACTATAGCTGAAAAACTAATGGACCGTGTTCAACAAAATTCGGTAGATAAATAGCTTGTGGGTCACCCTGGTGCTGATTAGACTTTGGTACGATTCGTAAATGAATAATCTGCCGTTTTTTTGCGAAATGGTCCGCAAAAAAAGGCAAAATCTGAAATAAAACTACGTATGCTGAAATATATCCATTAAATGCTTGTTTTATACGTAATTTTTAACGAAAAAAAGAATAAGACCAACTCCATTACACTAGGACTAGCCGTTCTCGAGATATTTTAGTTTTTTCGTATTTTCTTTACGCCACCTTTGAAAATAAGTCTAGTTACTAAATGAGAACGAAAATTAAATTAAAAGTGAATTAAATTTAATTAAAATAAAGAGAACGTGGATATGAGTCTGCAGAGAAAGTCATATGCTGCCCACATCAGATTTTTTCCAATCGTACCAAAATCTAATCATCAACAAGTTATCCCACAAGTACCTCACACCCAATTTTGCTGAATTTCGTCAAACAGTTTTTGAGCTAGAGTGGATACATACATGGCAGAGGCACACAGAGAGACACTTAGACATCACGCTGAAAGTGTTTTTCATACTGTAGAGGTCCCAAAACGTATAGATCCGTCAAAAACTCGAGTTTCGATACGATTCCGATACTTTTCCTATACATTACCATGTATATGTAAGGAAAGTACAGATTTTTACGTTCCTTGCAATACATGGTAATGTATAGAGAAAGTGTTGGAGTCATGTCGAAAATCGCAACTCTAGTTTTCGACGGATCTACACGTTTCGAGATCTCTAGAATGCGAAAAAACTATTTTTAGCGTGACATCTGTGTGTGTGTCTGTCTGTCTGTCTGTGTGTCTGTCTGTGCAGATTTCGTATCCACTTTAACTCAAAAACTAACGGACCGAATTTCATAAAATTTGGTAGGTAAGTCACTTGTGGGCGAATCTTGCGCTGATTAGTTTTGGGTACGATTCGGGATAATAGGACCCGACTTTTTTTGCGAAATGGCCCGCAAAGACCTGTATCCACTCTAGCTGAAAAACTAATGGACCGAATTTCACAAAATTCGGTAGATAAGTCGCTTCTGGGTCACCGTAGTGCTGATTAGATTTTGGTACGATTCGGAGAAAATAACCTGCCTTTTTTTGCAAAATGGCCCGCAAAAATCGTCAAAATCTAAACTAAAAACTACGTATGCTCAAATATATCCATTAAATGTTTGTTTTATATGTAATTTTTGACGAAGAAAAGAATAAGATCAACCTCATTACACTAGGAAATAGCCGCTCTACAGATATGTTAGTTTTTCCATATTTTCTCTACGCCACATTTGAAAATAAGTCCAGTTACCAAAAGAGAACGAAAATTGAATAAAAAGTGAATTAAATTTAATTAAAATAAAGAGAACGTGGATATAAGTCTGCAGGGAAAGTCATGTGGTGCCCACATCATATTTTTTACTTTCCATTCAATACATGTAATTTTATGTAAGTATCCGCATAATTCTGAGCAATTCATCTCATTGCATTCGTTACAAAAGGAAGTTTATATGAATTTGAGTCTGTGAACAAAGCCATGTTCTACCCACAGCTGATTTTTTCCATTCAGATGATGTTTGTGATGGATACAAGTGAAACACTATGAATACAAGTGGAAATGAACTCTATACGAGTGAAAATAAACGCTATACAAGTGGAAATAAACGCTATACAAGTGGAAATAAGCACTATATAAATGCATGACTGTAATAAAGTCGAGCAGGAACTTACACTCCAGATTTTGACCTTATTTTCTAAGGTGCTTGACTTTGTAATTAAATTGATGAAGAAAATTTGCCTTTCATTTCACAGCAGTCTACAGTGAACAAATAAAAACAGAAAACGTAGTTTTTTAATTATTCCCTTTATTATTTGTATGTCATTTAAATATTTGAAAAATGTATTCTTTTATATGTTTTTAAATGCATGAAAGACAACGATATACCAAATTTCGACTTTCTACCTGCTCTGATTATAGAGTTATTCGCAATAATCTAGTTAATTCCTATGGCGGCTCCAGTCTTTCTTTCAGGCATACATCCGGGGGGCATAGCCCCCATCCCTCTCCGGAGAAATTTTGTATTAATTTTGTTTCTATTTATATAGCAGCATTTAGATATATTTATATAGGGTAAATAGAAAACTGCCCCCCCCCCCGCCCTAAAGTTTCATTTGCCGTCCCCCCTCCCCGGCCAAAAAATCCTGAAAGACTGTCTGGACGTATCCAGGACGGATTAGCCTGATAAGTTTAAAAATCCAAAGAACTAAAATGTACTACAAAATGCAACGACATACCTAATTCCATGTTACATTTCATTACTGGAACCTGATTCGTTCGGGCCTCAAAGATTTGGATCACACTGAGAAACAAACACCAGATCAAGTTAAAAAAAATGTTGTAAAAGTTTGAAATTTCCTACACATGATTACGCATTAATAAATTTATATTTTACGCGATAACTTTGAATACAAATTAGAGATTCCCTTGCAATACGAATTAGAGATTTCATTACTGGATAGATACAAATTAGAGATTTCATTACTGAAACCTGATTCGTTCTAGCCTCAAAGATTTGGATCACACTGACAAATAAACACCAGATCAAGTTAAAAAAAATGTTGTAAAAGTTTGAAATTTCCTACACATGATTACGCATTAATAAATTTATATTTTACGCGATGACTTTGAATACAAATTAGAGATTCCCTTACAATACAAATTAGAGATTTCATTACTGGATAGATACAAATTAGAGATTTCATTACTGGATAGATACAAATTAGAGATTTCATTACTGGATAGATACAAATTAGAGATTTCATTACTGAAACCTTATTCGTTCGAGCCTCAAAGATTTGGATCACACTGACAAATAAACACCAGATCAAGTTAAAAAAAATGTTGTAAAAGTTTGAAATTTCCTACACATGATTACGCATTAATAAATTTATATTTTACGCGATGACTTTGAATACAAATTAGAGATTCCCTTACAATACAAATTAGAGATTTCATTACTGGATAGATACAAATTAGAGATTTCATTACTGGATAGATACAAATTAGAGATTTCATTACTGGATAGATACAAATTAGAGATTTCATTACTGAAACCTTATTCGTTCGAGCCTCAAAGATTTGGATCACACTGACAAATAAACACCAGATCAAGTTAAAAAAAATGTTGTAAAAGTTTAAAATTTCCTACACATGATTACGAATTAATAAATTTATATTTTACGCGATAACTTTCAATACAAATTAGAGATTCCCTTACAATACAAATTAGAGATTTCATTACTGGATAGATACAAATTAGAGATTTCATTACTGAAACCTGATTCGTTCTAGCCTCAAAGATTTGGATCACACTGACAAATAAACACCAGATCAAGTTAAAAAAAATGTTGTAAAAGTTTAAAATTTCCTACACATGATTACGAATTAATAAATTTATATTTTACGCGATAACTTTCAATACAAATTAGAGATTCCCTTACAATACAAATTAGAGATTTCATTACTGGATAGATACAAATTAGAGATTTCATTACTGGAACCTGATTCGTTCGGGCCTCAAAGATTTGGATCACACTGAGAAACAAACACCAGATCAAGTTAAAAAAAATGTTGTAAAAGTTTGAAATTTCCTACACATGATTACGCATTAATAAATTTATATTTTACGCGATAACTTTGAATACAAATTAGAGATTCCCTTGCAATACGAATTAGAGATTTCATTACTGGATAGATACAAATTAGAGATTTCATTACTGAAACCTGATTCGTTCTAGCCTCAAAGATTTGGATCACACTGACAAATAAACACCAGATCAAGTTAAAAAAAATGTTGTAAAAGTTTGAAATTTCCTACACATGATTACGCATTAATAAATTTATATTTTACGCGATGACTTTGAATACAAATTAGAGATTCCCTTACAATACAAATTAGAGATTTCATTACTGGATAGATACAAATTAGAGATTTCATTACTGGATAGATACAAATTAGAGATTTCATTACTGGATAGATACAAATTAGAGATTTCATTACTGAAACCTTATTCGTTCGAGCCTCAAAGATTTGGATCACACTGACAAATAAACACCAGATCAAGTTAAAAAAAATGTTGTAAAAGTTTGAAATTTCCTACACATGATTACGCATTAATAAATTTATATTTTACGCGATGACTTTGAATACAAATTAGAGATTCCCTTACAATACAAATTAGAGATTTCATTACTGGATAGATACAAATTAGAGATTTCATTACTGGATAGATACAAATTAGAGATTTCATTACTGGATAGATACAAATTAGAGATTTCATTACTGAAACCTTATTCGTTCGAGCCTCAAAGATTTGGATCACACTGACAAATAAACACCAGATCAAGTTAAAAAAAATGTTGTAAAAGTTTAAAATTTCCTACACATGATTACGAATTAATAAATTTATATTTTACGCGATAACTTTCAATACAAATTAGAGATTCCCTTACAATACAAATTAGAGATTTCATTACTGGATAGATACAAATTAGAGATTTCATTACTGAAACCTGATTCGTTCGAGCCTCAAAGATTTGGATCACACTGACAAATAAACACCAGATCAAGTTAAAAAAAAATATTGTAAAAGTTTGAAATTTCCTACACATGATTACGCATTAATAAATTTATATTTTACGTGATAACTTTGAATGCAAATTAGAGATTCCCTTACAATACAAATTAGAGATTTCATTACTGGATAGATACAAATTAGAGATTTCATTACTGGATAGATACAAATTAGAGATTTCATTACTGAAACCTGATTCGTTCGAGCCTCAAAGATTTGGATCACACTGACAAATAAACACCAGATCAAGTTAAAAAAAAATGTTGTAAAAGTTTGAAATTTCCTACACATGATTACGCATTAATAAATTTATATTTTACGTGATAACTTTGAATGCAAATTAGAGATTCCCTTACAATACAAATTAGAGATTTCATTACTGGATAGATACAAATTAGAGATTTCATTACTGAAACCTGATTCGTTCGAGCCTCAAAGATTTGGATCACACTGACAAATAAACACCAGATCAAGTTAAAAAAATCTGATGTGAGCAGCACATGACTTTCCCTGCAGGCTTATATTAACGTTCTCTTTATTTTAATTAAATTTATTTCACTTTTAATTCAATTTTCGTTCTCATTCGATAAAGGGACTTATTTTCAAAGGTGGCGTAGGGAAAGTACGAAAAACTAAAATATCTCGAGAACGGCTAGTCCTAGTGTAATGGGGTTGATCTTATTCTTTTCATCGTTAAAAATTACGTATTAAATCAGCATTTAATGGATATATTTGAGTATACCCAGTTTTTTATTTTAGATTTTGGCAATTTTTGCGGGCCATTTTGCAAAAAAAGGCAGGTTATTTTTTTCTGAATCGTACCAAAATCTAATCAGCACCAGGGTGACCTATACGTGATTCATCTACCAAATTTTGTGAAATTCGGTCCATTAGTTTTTCAGCTACAGTGGATACAAGCTTTTGCGGGCCATTTCACAAAAAAGGCGGGTTCTTTTATTCTGAATCGTACCCAAAACTAATCAGCACCAGCCCCGCCCACAAGTGACTTACCTACAAAATTTTGTGAAATTCGGTCCATTAGTTTTTTAGTTAGAGTGGATACAATATCTGCACAGACAGACAGACACACAGACACACAGACAGACACACAGACAGACAGACACACAGACACACACACAGACGTCACGCTAAAAATGGTTTTTTCGTATTCTAGAGGTCTTGAAACGTGTAGATCCGTCGAAAACTCGAGTTGTGATTTTCGGCATGATTCCAATACTTTCCCTATACATTACCATGTATTGCAGGGAAAGTAAAAATGTTGTAAAAGTTTGAAATTTCTGACGCATGATTATCACTACGCATTAATAAATTTATATTTTACGCGATAACTTTGAATACAAATTTGAGATTTCCGTACAATACATGGTAAAGTTTAGGCAAAGTATTAGAATCGTGTCGAAAATCAGTACTTGAGTTTTCCACGGATCTGTACACGTTTCGAATCCTCTAGAACACGAAACAACCATTTTAGCGTAGCGTCTCTCTCTCTCTCTCTTTCTGTGTGTGCGCAATGTATGTATCCACTCTAGCTCAAAAACTATTTGATTAAATATTACAAAATTTGGTAGGTAAGTAAGTCATTTATAGTTTACCCTGGTGCGGATTAGATTTTGGTACGATTCAGGAAATAATAACTTGCCTTTTTTTGCAAAATGGTCCGCTAATATCGTTAATAACTAAATTATAGAACTAAATATGCTTAATTGTATTGATTAAATGGTTGCCTCGCACGTTTCATAATTCAATAAGTCGCAAAATGAAAATATTTCTAAAACTGTACATATAATTGAATATAATTTTAAACAAATAGTCATTTTATGCAATTAAACTCAATTTAGTGGATTATGAAAGAAGTGAAGGAAAAATGAATTTGAGCCTGTAGGGAAAGTCATGAGCTGCTCACATCAAATATTTCAATATTAGTTTTAGTTGAAAATTATTAGACTAATTGGTAGCAAAAATTTGCATATTATTGTTAAGACGTGTATTCTTGAATCGTAGGCGAATTCTCGCGATAGAGTGATGTCAAAATTTATGGTTAACTAACGCTTTATTTAAAGCATCAGTAACCATAAACAGGAACAATATACAACTAATAACTCTCTAGCTATCTTACATGGTCACAAAACAATTGTCAGGTACAATAAAACAGGCATTAAATGTTCAACTCATTTTCAAAACAGACGATTCTGTTCGCAAAACACTGACGTATTTCACAATTCACTTTTTATTGTATCATATCAATCACCCTTACTAAACGAAGACTCGCTTATATATTCTCCGTAGAAATTGCTAGAAATTGGGCGCAGCTCAGAAAGTACCCAACCAATTGAGAACATTCAAGTAGTTTCCAAAACTTGCAAAGTTAGCAATATGTCGCTAAATTTGACGGCAATGTGACCAAATTTGTCGCCAAAGTCGGCAGACTTATTCAAATAACAATAACTAGTTGTAGCCGAGCAGAGCATCTGCACTTCATCTGTGAAATTTTTGAAAATAAGACTAAAAATAACAATTTAATTGGCTCTTAAGTATTGCAGTTCTTCTCCGGTTGAGATTATTTTTATTTATTTCTTAGGATCTACTATAGAAATTAGATAATAACTTATACAGGTTCAGCATCATCAAATTCTGGAGTAGGAAGTTTACTAAGTATCTCAATTTCTAATTATTTTTTTATTTCCGGTTCAAATAATTTTATTTTATCTGAAACATATACTTCTTAAGATTTTCTATAGATAAATTCATCTGGAGGAGCTAGAGTTCTTTTGTTGACTTTCAACTTAGCTCCAAGGATGCAAGTATAATGAAGACGTAAAATTTAAAAAGAAAAGTTCATAATAAAGTTCTGGTAGATAATTTATATCTTTAGCCTTTAACTTTAAATTGAAGTGCTGTAGAACTGCAGAAGCAGAATCTACTAATAGGGAAGTGCATATATGCTTTCGATTTCGATTAAGTATGCTATCGATTTCGATTAAGTATGCTATCGATTTCGATTAAGTATGCTATCGATTTCGATTAAGTATGCTATCGATTTCGATTAAGTATGCTATCGCTTTCGATTGAGGAAGTTTGTCTCTAGCTGTGGCGTCTCTAGCAGTGGCAAAAGGCGTCTCTAGCGGTGGCAAAAAGCGTCTCTAGCGGTGGCGTCTCCAGCAGTGGCAAAAGGCGTCTCTAGCGGTGATTCGAAGCAGTTAGGAAACTACTCACTCTTGAAAATGAAGCAAGATAGGTGAAAATTTTCAATTACAAAGTTGTAGAACGTTCTTTATTGAGTATGCAAAGACCCGCGGTTTGCACATAATCTGTATATAGAAGATAAAAAAAATGATGTTAACGAAAAGGTTAATTATTGTACTACATCATTTGTCTGCCATTTTTATACAATATTTATTTTATATAGCAAAAATGATCCTTCTAAATAATTTAAAATTAGCTTATTGCAAGGATTATTATTTTACATGTGTATTTCTGACTATTTCCTTCAGAAGCAAGTACTTTGGCATAAATAGACATTGGCATAATTATCGTATTTCGTTGATCTCATTCTTTATCGTCAGTGCACATGTTCCTTCATGACCATTTCCTTCAGAAGCAAGTACTTTAGCATAAATAGACATTTGCATAATTATCGTATTTCGTTGATCTCATTCTTTATCGTCTGTGCACATGTTATGTACAGACCGAATATCTCCATACTAATCTATCTTTCCATACTAAATACAGGATGTTTTACAACTTTGCAAATGAATCCCATCTTGCTTCGTTTTTGAGGTAAGAATTCTAACTTCCATCACTCGTCTTAAGAGGCGTCGCAACTTTTTCAATCAACAGCGCATAATCACTTTCCCATAAGTAGACCCTGCTTCTGCAGCTATAGGACACTTCAATTGAAAGTTAAAGGAATGCATAGGAAACTTTATAAAAAATCTAAAAAACAAAATAAGCACCTTTATAAAAAAAAAATAAATACAAATCTGATATGGGCAACACATGACTTTCCCTGCAGACTTATATCCACGTTCTCTTTATTTTAATTAAATTTAATTCACTTTTAATTCAGTTTTCGTTCTCGTTTGGTAACTGGACTTATTTTCAAAGGTGGCGTAAAGAAAATACAAAAAAACTAAAATATGTCGAGAACGGCTAGTCCTAGTGTAATGGGGTTGGTTTCATTCTTTTCTTCATTAAAAATTACGTATAAAACAAGCATTTAATGGATATATTTAAGCATACGTAGTTTTTACTTTAGATTTTGACGATTTTTGCGTGTCATTTCGCAAAAGAAGGCAGGTTATTTTTTCCGAAGCATACCAAAATCTAATCAGCACCAGAGTAACCCAAAAGCAACTTATCTACCGAATTTTGCGAAATTCGGTCCATTAGATTTTCAGCTAGAGTGGATACAGGCTTTTGCTGGCCATTTCGCAAAAAAAAAGGCGGGTTCTTTTATCCCGAATCGTACCCAAAACTAATCAACACCAGATTCGCGCACAAGTGACTTACCTACCAAATTTTATGAAATTCGATCAATTAGTTTTTTAGTTAGAGTGGATACAAAATCTGTACACACAGACACACACACAGATGTCACGCTAAAAATGATTTTTTCGTATTCTAGAGGTTTTGAAACGTGTGATCCGTCGAAAACTCGAGTTGCGATTTTCGACATGATTCCAATACTTTCCCTATACATTACCATGTATTGCAGGGAAAGTAAAACTACATTCTCAGGGTATATTATTGTGTTATGATCATACTATTTTGAAAAAAAAAATTAAAATTAGATTCTTCTTGATTTCTGGGATTTTTCAATTATCCAAAAGCAATACTTGGGCGATTACCTGCAAAACATAGGAAAAAGAGCTACCCAGACAAGGAGTACCATTAGTATGCAATACAGTCTAACGTGTAGCAATCGTAATCAAAGGAATATATTTGAAACCCATATTTGAATTTATATTTTATAGTGAAAATATGTACTGTAACTCAAACTTAATGTGTAAATGCAAATAACATGAATATAGTGACCTAAAAATGTAGAAAAAAAAACAAGGGATATGAGGCGGGCAATAAGTCGGGGGCATCAAATTTTGTACGTATAAATTAAAAGGAGTAGAATTTTTACTTTAGTACTGAGGAAGTATTGTTTCCCGAAAATTTTCGATTTCGGTATACTAATGCCAATATATGTTTTAAGACCTCCTGAACACGTTTTGACTATTTTTGGAGTGACTTATGTCTGTCTGTCTGTCTATCTGTCTGTGGTCGATTTCTTGTGTAGTTTATTGTGTGTTTCTTGTGCAGCCACAAATATTAACGGATTTTCACGAAACTTTATATCCGGCTCTGCTATAAAAATCTAGAACTAGATAGAATTTTTGAAATTAGAGCGAAGACTTTGAATTTTTTATTCGAAATTTCATATTTTTTCAATATGGTAGCATAGGACAAAATTTGACATAATCATGAGCCATCAAAAGGGTTTATTGATGGCTCATTGATCCCGAGACGTAATAGTTTTAATCACTGTTGTGAAAAAAAGCCGTGAAACAAATTTATTACTTTCTCTGCAATACTTGGTAATGTATAGGGAAAGTATTGGAGTCATGTCGAAAATCGCAACTGGAGTTTCCGCCGGATCTACGCGTTTCGAGACCTCTAGAATACGAAAATACTATTTTTAGCGTGACGTCTGTGTGTGTGTGTCTGTGTGTGTGTGTGTCTGTCTGTCTGTCTGTGCAGATTTTGTATCTACTCTAACTAAAATACTAATGGATCGAATTTCATAAAATTTGGGATAAAAGAAACCGCCTTTTTTTGTGAAATGGCCCGCAAAAGTCTGTATCCATTCTAGCTGAAAAACTAATAGACCAAATTTCACAAAATTCAGTAGATAAGTCTTTTGTGGGTTACCCTGGCGGTGATTAGATTTTGGTACGATTCGGAAAAAAATAACCTGCTTTTTTTTGCGAAATGGCTTACAAAAATCTTCGTCAAAATCTAAAATAAAAACTACGTATTCTCAAATATATCTATTAAATTCTTGCTTTATACGTAATTTTTAACGATGAAAGGAATAAGACGAACCCCATTACACTAACTAGTACTAGCCGTTCACGAGATATTTTAGTTCTTTCGTATTTTCTCCGCGCCACCTTTGAAAATAAGTCCAGTTACCAAATGAGAACGAAAATTGAATTAAAAGTGAATTAAATTTAATTTAAATAAAGAGAACGTGGATATAAGTCTGCAGGGAAAGTTGTGCTGCCCACATCAGATTTTTTTGTTCGTGATGTCATCAGTCCTCTTGTGGGACAAGTTACCCCCCTCCCGGGGGGGCACATTGTTAAATATGGAATCAATCTGAAGATTTTTTCATGCCCATTTAAGTGAAAGGTAACACTCTATAGTTGTAATCATTTGGGCCCACCATATCGATTTTCCAAAATTTTTCTTATAAAATTAAAAAAAAAATTATTCTGATACAGGAAAGTCGAGTTTAGCCACACTCCAGTTCATGTTTTCAATTAGATCTCATTAGATCCCTTAAAAATATCGTCTGATTTTTTTTGCAACGCCAAAGCATCATTACAGATCTTTTTTTTTATTTTTTTGTCAATCGATAAACATTGCATTTTCCAAGAAGAAGTTATTTTTAGAGCAATATTTTTCTAGTCATTATTATGAGATTGGCATTAAAGAGCTTCATAGAAGAAATGCCCATGTTAAAAATCCCTTAACAATTGAACAATTACGAAGTTTGTATTGCGTTTTCAAAAAACTGGATCTATTGCAAGCAAAGCGAGAATAGGAAGACCTTCCATCTTTAACCCAGGATATGCTATCTGAAATAAAGACTGCTCTCTGAAACTCTTCAATGACACCAGAGCCTTATTAAGCCAATATGGGGTCCAGAACCTGGTGTTAATTGGGGCCCCCCATACAATCACGGCATACCAAATACATGCAAAAAGACATCACTAAGCAAATTTGGAAGTTTAGGACCACTGTCCTGCAGACACTTTTGTACATGCAAAACTTTTTATTTAAAAGTAAAACTTTAAAAGAAGTATAATATTTAAAACTAATAACATATTTTCAAAATTTAAAATAAAAACTAACATTATCAGTTTATATTATTCAAATAATTAAATACATAATTATTTCTGACTAAAATGTTTTAATACATACAAAATTTAGGGGCCCCTAAAATTTGGGGGCCCGTGTGTTAATCAGGCCCTGAATGGCACTGATATTTTCATAAAAATGGCATGGGAAGTATTGTTCTAAAGTAAAAATTATTTCAAATAAAAATTTGTAAAAATTCTGCAAAAACGCCATGTTCTTGAAAAAAAAAGGTCTGTAATTATCGTCGGATGTATTAAAAACAGCTGGCGATATTTTTGATATATATATATATATATATATATTAAAAATAGCTGGCGATATTTTTGATATATATATATATATATATATATTTTTTTTTTTTGGGGGGGGGAGGGTGTATTAGTGCCACCTAACGGGAAAAAAAGATTATTTAAATTTGTAGGTACATTATATGATTTTAAAATTTGATATGCACAACTTTTCGATGACTCTGTATTACTGCTATCAACTTTGATCAGTTCAACAGTCTAGCTCAAGTATTGGGTTCCACCCGTGTGATCTTAATTTTTTAAAGCTCACTCAACTTTGCTCCAAAGTTTCCGAAACCCTACTTAGCTTTTTTGACCCAACTAAATCCTCCAAATATTCGCCACCAACTAGCAGTGGGTCATATATTGAACTAATTCTAATCTGAAAAGTCCGAGCCGAGGTATGGGTGAGGCTGCGGATTTGCGCGGATCAAGATGCTACGCTCAATTTAACCGTCAGGCCAGTTTGATAGACATATCAGCCCAAAGTCATATTCTTTTGAAACTCGAGACACTTATTCCTACAAAGTGTCAGAGCTTTCCAAATAACCTTTTTATTTTTCATTAAAAAAATTTCCCAAATCCCCCCCCCCTGCCAATCACGCCACCCACATAACGGACAAATTCCTTCAAGAAAAAAAAACATCTGAACATCTTTCTTGTACTCAGGGTGTCGCCGGTCACGCCACTGTGAGGCCAAACAGAGCGCCAAGTGAACCAGTACACTCGATATACAATCCCCAGAGGATGCTTCGTTCATTTCACGCTTCAATCACTCAGCGTATAAAAGCGGCCAAGGTCTCTGTTGCCTCTTTACTGACTTCCGCACCACCACACGGTCAAGTTCAGAACTCTTCTTCAACGGTAGTGTTCCTTCTACTATGCAGAGAATCTTGGGACTTATTTCAATCAATCGCTTTTGAGTGCTCTTGCTTTGCTTAGAGACTTGGAACTTTTTTTTGTGAAGAACTTGTTGAACTTGGGTGTTTTTTGACTTGGAGTGTTTCGCAGTTTTTTAAATTCAAGTGAGTTTCAATTTTTAAATTTTATATTGTATGAAAATGAATTTAGTATTTTAAAAATTTAGAGCACATATGTGTACAATTTAAACTATTCTTTCTAAATTTATTTAACTATTAATGTTAAGAAATTATTTATAACAATATTTGTTTACATTTGAAAAAAATTTTATATATATATATATATATATATATATATATATAAATTATTTTCAAATGTAAATGCACTTTACCATCATTAAACTTTCAAACTATTATTATTACTATTATATATATATATATATAAACATACACTACTGTGTATTATTCTTATAATATTTTCAAATTTACCTTTAACCTGCATCTTTATCTTTTTAATTTTATCTTTTACAAGTTTCATCGATAATTTTAAAGTAATATGAAAGTTTGCATACAGATATTTTTAGAATTATATAAAATATATTTTTCACCTAAAATATTATATGAACTTTCACTTTATCATAAACATGACAATTTAATTCTCTTTATTTAAAGCTCCAAATAAAATCTATCAATTTTAAAGTTTAAATTATTATGTAACAAAATATCTGAAATCAAATTTTTGTTTGATCAAACTTTACCCGTGCATGATTTAAATACTGTAAAATTTGTTAAATTACTTTAGATTCTGATTTGAAAGATAGCATAGTTAAATTTTTAAAAATAACGATTTTTGTATTAATTTTATTTGAACTATATATTTTAAAAGTATAAATATATCAATATTCATATTATTTGAATCCAGTAAAATTCGAAAAATTCAATCAAATAATTGTGCTTGATCGATTTCATAAAAACATTAAAAAAATCGAAAAAATTAATCAGTATCGATTTTCGTAAACATTTTGCACATATTTAACATTTTATCGGTTAAATATCCCCGCAAAATCTTTTGAGGGTTTTTATAAAAATATATAAAATTCAATATTTTGTATAAATGTTCTCTGGAAAGTACCATAATTTTGTAACTGAATAGAAATGATTTCAGTCAAAATGAAAGAAATGGATTTTAAAAACTTTTCAAAGTATAAAAATGCAAATATTTAAAAAGAAGTATTAATAATTCATTTTTATGTAATTAACTACCAAAAAGTGATTCAGGGAAAAAATAACGGTAATTCTAAATTGCTTTATTAATAATTTCTAATTAATTACAAGTCACAATTATTTTACGAAATTCTCAATAAATAATGTTACAGTTTTTGAGGACATTTATTCAATAGTCTTTATTCCTAGTTAAACATTCTTAACACATAATACGGTTTCATATTATAAAATGTCAGTTTGTGTGTGATATATCCAGAGTTTAACCTCCGTGGTTAACTAAGAATAACGGTATATTTATCTTTCCGAGCGATATTCGAGCGTTGACTTCGTGGGGAGAGTGGACTTGAAGAGAAGAGAAAGCTTCCTGTTTATAGAACGGCTCAAATCAAAGTACTTTGGATCGGGAAGTCAGAGTATTATTTAAATATGTTATTTTAACATATTATACAAAGTAAAATAGTACATTCATATTTTCATTTAATTTAAAACCTTGTCAGTTGTTCTTAAATGATAACACAATGTGATATTAGAATAAAACATCAAAAGTTTAATGTGCTACAATTTTCACTCACACTAAGCGTGAAGAAAATGGCTACATGGGATACATACACGCGTAATTAAAGTTCTGAATATCAAAAACCGTTTCAAATTAATGCATAAAAATGACGCATATTTTATAATTCTCTTAATATTGAAGTTGCGGTACGTAAAACTATATTTCATCTCCTATCACTATATCTTGCTCTTTTCAACGCTTTAAGACATTTTTTTTATCTAAAAATCAATTTATTATAACATTGCTTTTTCATAGTTTGTTTAAAAGAATTGTCAGCAGATGATTCCTGTATTTGAAGCATAATTATAATTACGAATGGAATCAGAAACTGTATAAAAAATAAATTATAAAATATAAAACATTGTTTATTATAAGTATAAATTAAAATACCTCAGAACCGTTTGATTATATACAATTAGAATTAATTGAGAAAATGTAGAATATTTTTTTTTCAGCGCAGGATGATATAAAAATTAATTTTGTGTGTCTAGTCTTTCTCGAGTTATTACTGGAAGATTTTCGGACAAAAACTTCGACATTAATAAAGTTTTGGAACAAAATTTCAATATTTTTGATTTTTGTCTTTACTTATAGGTCAACTCCCACTTGTATGCAAAGTTTCAATTATTTTGCGTTTTTATTCTCTTTAAATATTGTTTAAAATATGTAATGTAAAATATGAATTGTGTACATATGAATTTTGTTGTCTACAATTACAACCCACTTGTATGCAAAGTTTCAATTATTTTGCGTTTTTATTCTCTTTAAATATTGTTTAAAATATGTAATGTAAAATATGAATTGTGTACATATGAATTTTGTTGTCTACAATTAAGGGGCAAGTATAATTGTGCGCGGATTTTTACTTAAAAACAATAATTTTATACATAAAGAACAAATTGCAATGTAAGCTTATAACTTGAATATCTCCTGCATCACGTGATGGGTATGATGAATTTTCTTCAAGCGATGAGGCTGAGTCTGATGAATATTCTGATGAGTTTTATTCATCCTACACAAAGTGCTAAACAATGAGTATTAAAATCCTGTTTCTGTCTATCTTCTTGTTATGACCGCTTATAACTCAAGAGCGGCTAAACGTATTTAAGTATTTTTTAGCTGGTTTGTTAATCTTTATAAAAGGGTTTATGATAAAATTCGCCTTTAAGTTAAATATCTCCATAAATATGCAATCTATTTCAATTAAACTTTTTCAGACAATCAGGCTTAGTCTAGATAGTATTTAATATGATTTATTCTCCTACATATACCCACAGAATAACAAATATTTAATTACCAGTTTTTGCTTTTCTGTAATGGCTACTTATTTTCCTGAAAACGCTTCAACCGATTTACATATATTTTCAACTGCTTTGTTAAGCTTAAATGGGTTAAAATGATTTATGGATAAAATATTTCGATTTTGTATCTCGTTAATAAATGTAAAAATTTGAAAATGCGCTTCTAAGTCCAATATCTCCTAATATACGGCATCGACTTCGATAAAACTTGTTTCTGACAATAAGACTCAGTATAAAGCATGTTTGATAGTTTTATCCTCCTACACTTATCCACGAAACAAAGTGGAATTAAGATACTTGTTTTTGTCTTTTTATAATGACCCCATAAATTTAGTAAAGTGCTCAATATTCATTTTACTAGTTTGTTAGCAGTGGGGAGAAAGTTAATGACTAAAATATGCTTTAGATTGTGTACAGCGCTAATTTTATTATTATCTCGGACAATGGCGGGTAATTTTGCTAGCCGTATGTATAAAGAGGGATTTTTGTTTGTCCGTTTATAGTTGAGCGCTTTCCTTAAGTTAAATAACTGAAAACTGTATAGAGAAGTAATTTCTGAAGTATAATAGTATGTTTGTACTTTTTAAAAATTTTAGACTTTTACCCTGGCCGAAGACATTTTGCAATCTTAGAACCTGCTAGCTCTAATATCTTTCTTATCTCAGGTCGATCCTAACTGTTTTTCATTCAGATTATCAAACATTTTTGAGTCATCAACATCTCTTTGAGGCTCTAAGTCATCAACGTGCTAAATTATGTCAAATGTAATATTTGAACTATTCTTTCTGCACAACCGAAATTAGCAAAATTTCATTCACTTTGTATAATTATTCTTTTACGAGTCATTTCACCCATGCTTCGAGCATTCTCAATGGCTAGTGGTCATTAAAAGTGGCACAAACGAAAATATATTAAATTGTGTATTTATTGTTTTAAGGCAGAGTAGTGTTAAGTTTTTCTAAAAAATTCACTTTGCACACTGTAAAACATTTCGCAACCTTTGTTTATTTTTTTCAGCTACTTTGCTGATAATTTCGGCAAACTGATAAGAAAATCCGCAATTACAGGCATTGATGAAAATGACATCTTCATTTCTGAAATATTCCGCTAATTAACGTCTGCCCAAGTGTTATTTTTGTGTGTGTATATATATATATATATATATATATATATATATATACATATATATTCAAAATGAAAAAAGGTATGGATGGATGCATTGTACCAAAAGATGGCCGGGGGGGGGGGGTTGTGATCCCCTCATCCCGGTTAAGCATGCTTTGTGTCGCGACAACACTCCCGGAGAGCCGGTACATTGCAAAATAGAATACGAATGTATTAAGTTTTAAGATGAAAACTAGACATTATACACAAACAAAAAGTATATATAATTTTATATTTCACGGTATTTTCATATTATATATATATATATATATATATATATATATATATATATATATATAATAAGGATAGTTTGAAAGTCCAATGATAGAAAAGAGAGAAGCTGCAACTCGAAAAACCCAACTTTATAAAAAACCTACAAAATAAAAGTATTAAACAGGAAATCTTCAATCAAATGGAAAAAAAAATACAAATTTCCAGTCATCAAGTTAAAGATAATCAACAAAATTCAATGGTATGGAATCGATAAAAAAAGCACATAAAATCCAAGCATTCATGCAATACACGTGGACAAGGGCTAGGCCTAAATAATGGAATTGTTCACTTCGCCAAAACTCTTCATCGGGTCCAAGTATTTTGGCGAAGCAAACACAAAATATGTATGTTTCTGAAGAAATAAATAGATTATATCTATAAACTATTTCTACTTAGACAACATACATAAAGAACGAAAAATAAAGGAAACAAGAATGCCTGGAATATATACTTCACATGCACGAACCAGTCGAACCCTGGAACCCAGAATGAAGAGACGAAGAGACCAGTGTTGATTATATATATATATATATGTGTGTCTTTCTGCATGTTTGGGAAGTTGTATTCTGAATTGCTTGTCCAGTCTCCAGCATAGACTCACTGGACGGGTTTGGGAGTATTTCCGTGAACGTTCGTACTGCCTCCCTGGTAGAATTTCGACTTGTTCATTCCGGTGCTTCTAGATTAAGCTGTTGAGGTTGATCGTGTATACACGTGGTGAGGAAGAAGGATTCATGCCGCATGGTAATACAATTTTCTTAATGTATCCTTTTTTCATTTTTTCATTTTTTGATGTCTGTAGTCTGAGTTTAAGTATTTATAGTAATGTACTATTGCTTAATCTGAAACAGGCATTTGTTTGGGTTAATTAGAATTAAATACTCAGACCTGAAGAGGAATTTTATTCTGATTAATCATCGAATTTGGGAAGGTTCTGTTCTTTTCTCTTATCGGCATTATGGCCGTGAATTTGCTTCTATGGTGATGTTAATATTACTTGAATTGTATTTTTTTTTTTTTACATAATTCTTATTATTTCATTTCAAATATATATATATATATATATATATATATATATATATATATACATAATATATATATATATAATATATATATATATATAATGTATATATATATATATATATATATAATATATATATATATATATATATATATATATATATTCATAACTGTAATTAACCTTACTGCCCATTATGGACACCTGAGCGACTGAATCTCCTCAGTAACATACTTTCAAATGTTTTACAGTGTATCGCTATAGCTAATTCATATTTTCAAAGTATTAGTTTTTTGTTATTGTTGTTGTTGTTAACCTGGAGGCTGAGACAGGTTGAATGAGACCAAAACTAAGATTCTAGTTAGAGTGGAAGCGCACGATAATTATGCAAAGTGCCTTTGAATAATTATATTACTCCTTTGCACTATTGTCTCTAATTCGGAATTTTGGAAATTTAGATTCATATCTTGGTCTCGAAGCTGGTACGGATTGAATGGCTCCAAAACCAAGATTCTAACTATAGTGGAAGTGTTCGATAATTTTGATGCATCACTCAAAATTATCGAACACTCAGTCAATCAACAATTATCTCATTCACTCAGTCAATCAGTCATTTCGGTGCACATTGTATAGATAGATTTTTAAAACATCGACTTCGTGTCTGTCTCGTCCTGGTACCAAAATTACCAAATTCAGTTCGAGTCAAAATGGGAAGAAAAATCTCATTACGGCCAGTTAAAACCTGTGGATACTCAGCTTGTATATACAGTGAAGAAAATCGATGAATTGAGAACAATTTTCATCGCATACAACGTAAGAAAAAAAGTTTTAATATATATAACGTATGTATTAAAACTTATCCATGATATTATTCGAATATATCATGGATATTCTTCGTTTTACTGATTATTTTAAAATATTTGAATTATTTTCATTATTTTTCAATTTAGAAAATATTACATTTAAATTATCCGCATTCTAGCATTGATTTAAAATTTTTGAATCAATGCTAAACATAAATAGCTAAAACATAAGTAGAAACCACTTTGCGAAAAAGATATGGAAAAAACATAAACAACGTAGTTCGGCGCACGATTATTTGTTTACTAATTTGTGTCTAATCACGTTGTTTAAGCTTGTCCTTATTTTTACTTCTAAGTTTTAATCTCATTTCTGAAATATTATATCTTCCAGTAAAGTTTAAAAAATATTTAAAATACAAAAAAAATTAACATTTCTATAATTTTAATTAAATTTGTTTGATAAAGATCTTGACATTTCTATATATTTATAATATAAACACCTTGATTTATCTATCTCTGGGTAACACTTGGCGAAATTTTGGTAACGAAATTGGCGGAATATCGTAAACATGGCGAGATTTTTTAAATGTTGACAAATTGACAAAAATGTCGCCAAATTGATAAAAATTTAATATCTTGGAAAAAAAATATAAGAATCTACTATAAGAATAACCTATTTCTCCGTCTGCAACGCTTGGCGAATTTCTGGCGACGAATTTTAGTAGCATATCGTCAATTTGGCGAAACTTTTTAAATTATGTCGTCAAATTGATAACATTTACGCTAAATCAATGAAAATAACTACTAATTGATGAAAATTCAATATCTTGGAAATAACTATATGAATATAACGACTATATGAATAGCCCATTTCTCCCCCCGTCCGCAATGCTTGGCAAAAAATTTGGCGGGATGTCGCAAACTTGGTGACTTTCCTAAATATTGCCAAATTGGCGAAAATGTCGCCAAATTGATAAAAATGTCACCAAATTGATAAAAATAAAGCTACATGGAAGGCAATGCTTTGGAAATATTTAATTCCGTCATATGACGGGCATACCTTCTAGTAGATAAATATTTTAATAATTTTTCCATGATTATAAATTTTAAAAAGTAAACGAATGTAAATCAAACAAATGCATATAGCTTTACTACATGATTATTATCAAATGTATTTTGCTTATACAAAATCCTATCTTTTTAAAATATATATCTTCAATGTTGCTTGATTACTTGAATTAATTGTGGATGCTGTGAACAGCTAATGACTCAGTTTTGTCTTCATACGACCATTATGCGTACATTGATTAGATCGTTTCTATAATAACGAAATTTCTTTTTAATATATCTATTTAGAATACATTTTATTGAAATATAGGAAAATATGAGTGGAATTTTGAATATGTACTTTAGAAGAACTCAATTCATCGGTTTCATAAAAAGAATTTTAGCGTTACTTTTTAATAGAATTTATCAGGTGGACTATATATAACTTAGAGGATTTTTTCTATACTTCAGTAGTGACAACTTTGGTTTGAAGCAAGTATAGACATAAAACGCTCTATTTTATTTTCTAATGAATCATTTCAATTTACAAGTCCCAGAATATCTTTATAAATAATTTATATATTTATAAATAATATCTTTATAAATAAATCACTACACTTGGGAAATACTCGTATAATGTTATTTCAAAAAATGCTATATTAACTACCAGAATATTTCATAGTTTCTTTTATTATTTATAAGTACGCACAAATTCATTTAATCAACTTAAATACAGTACACATAATATCACCCATAATTAAAAAGCAATCCTGCGAATTTTTAATACTGTATTGCTAACAGATGGTAAAACGTACATTTATGACATTTTGCATATTGATTAATATAAACACGTCGTAGATGTACAGGATGGGTTTAAAGTTTTTATTGCTTTAGTTTTTATTAAAAATTTAGTATTGCCAGTATAGGCAAGGACTATATTGGTCAAGCCGGCTTCCAACTTCTCTGTGATTGGTTGCTGACAGAAATGTCACAAAGATGGTCGAGAACAATGATATGTATTATTGAAGATGCTTATAAACAGAGCGTTAATTTCTAATACAGTAAATAATTGTCTCATTGTTGATTCATATAAACAATTAAATAAAGTAATTACAAAACCAAATTGTTTATGATCACGGTTGTTAGAACATTTTGCATGTTAACTGTCTGCTTAATTGATAACCATTTATTCTGTTTACATTTGAAATCGCGTGCTCTGTACATTCCGATTTATCTCTAATAAAATAATTACCTTGTAATTAATACAACTCAGATTCAGTTCCTTATAATATTCTGAATTGCCGCTAAACCGATAACTCTTATCGCACCATGAATGAAAATTGAAAATGCTTTAGAGCTTGCTGGTAGGCCGCTAGAAGCATTATGCAGCAGACATAACTTCTTCTGGAGCTTATATAAATGAAGTAAAATTCAATATTGTAAAGACGGATTGGCAAACGTCAACATTGTAAAGCTATGCCGTTTAAAGCAGTTGCAGAAAATTCAGAACATTTATATTGTCACCAAGGTAGTGTGCAAAATCCTCTGTTACATGAATACGCTGAGTTATTAGAAGAATTGTTGACATCGGACAACGAGGACGTAGTGTGCAAAATCCTCTGTTACGTGAATACGCAAAGTTACTAGAAGAATTATTGACATCGGACAACGAGGAAATTGAAAACACATAAGGGCCTACAACTTCTTCGCATTAGCTACGCTTAGTGCTCATACTATCATACTATAGCTTCAGCTGGCGACGGGCCACTCTTGGCAAAGATCCCTGGTTAAGTCTTAGCACTTACTTTCCCTACATGCATAGTATAATATACGGGAAAAGTATTGTGACGGACTACGGGATTGAAAATTTGAATTCGAGTTTTGAAATGAAAGAGCACGTTTTAAGCATCCCTGAATATGAATAGAATTTTTTTCAATCGATGTGTGTGCTTGTGAGCGTGTCAGTGAAACTGTGGAAACGATATCTCACGAGCGAATTAGAAAATTAAAGTTAGTACAATTTTCACATTCAGTGAATTCTGGAACCATATTGGTTTTAAACGCGATCAGATGTTTGGATGACGAGGGAAGGGTGTCTTTCGAATGAATTTTTGAAAACATTTAAAAATCAGAAATTTTAATAATTACAATAAAGAAAACTGCTTCTTCTTCCGCCCAGACCGTCCGACCTACCCGAAAATGTAAGGTATCTGCTTGAACAGCCGTAAGAGTACCATCCAATTTAGACTGGAACCCAGTGGGAGAGACATCCACAGTGACCGTACCCTCCTTCCCCTACCACCAACTTCTCGGAAGGACTTACAGACTCCCATATTTCACATGACTATACTCCGCGTGAACACGGGGACAGTTTGGGCAGAGCCGGGAATCGAACTTGGGTCGTCCAAATGTAATTCCAGTGCTCTAACCACTGAGCTGTCCCATCCTATTGCTTGTAAGAAATCTATATATACTAATTGCCAAGTGTCCGTCTGTCTGTCCGTCTGTCTGTCCGTCTGTCTGTCACGCTTTTTTAGGCACTTCCCGAATAGATAGAGACTTGCAATTTGGTACACGGCTCGGTCGTTCGATAAAACCCCCTGGAAAAATCGAATTTTTCGAAAACGTTCGAAAAGTGAAATGACGGGAAAGCATGCTTTGCGATGAGATAGAGACTTCAAATTTGGTATATGGGTAAATCACTCGAAAGGAGAAAGTGTGCAATTTCAGATTTCCAATGTTTTCTACTTAAGGGGGGTGCTGCACACCAAAACGTTCGAAAAGTGAAATGATAGGAAAGAATGCTTTGCGATGAGTAAAGACTTCAAATTTGGTGTATGGGTAAATCGTTCGAAAGGAAGAAAGTGTGCAATTTCAGATTTCCAATATTTTCTACTTAATGGGGGTGCCGCACACTAAAACGTTCGAAAAGTGAAATGATAGGAAAGCATGCTTTGCGATGAGATAGAGACTTCAAATTTGGTGTATTGGTAAACCGTTCGAAAAGAAGAATGCGTGCAATTTCAGATTTCCAATATTTTCTACTTAAGGGGGTGCCGCACACCAAAATATTCGATTTGCAGAATAAATGAGAAAACGCTCCTTTAAAATTTGATAGAGGTTTGAAATTCGGTAGATGGGGTAATCATTTGATGGAAACACCCAAGACAAATATAGTTTTTCAAAAATGTTTGTTTAAGGGGGGTGCTCCAGAGTAAAACGTTCGAAAAGTGAATTGATAAAAAACCATGCTTCGGATTGAGATAGAGATATCAAATTTGGTATAAGGGTAGATAGTTTGAAAGGAAGAAAGTGTAAAATTTCAGTTTACCAATACTTTCTACTTTAGGGGGTGCCGCACACCAAAATGTTCGATTTTTGGAATAAAGGAGAAACGCCCCTTTTAAAACGTGATAGAGGCTTGATATTTGATATATGGGAAAATAATATGACAGAAATCACAAAAAGAATAGAGATTTTCAAAAATGTATAGTTACGGGGGTGGGTACTCCACACAAAAGCATTCGAAAGATGAAATGCTAGAAAAGTATGCTTCGCGATGAGATAGAGACTTCAAATTTAGTGTACGGGTAAAAAGTTGGAAAGGAAGAAAGTGTGCAATTTCAGTTTATCAAAATTTGTTATTGTGGGGGGGGTTCCGCTCACTAAAATGTTCGATTTACCGAACAAATGAAAAACGTCTCCTTTACAATGTGATATAGACTTGGAATTTAGTATATGGGCTAACCATTTGACAAAAAAAACCAAAGTTGAATACAGTTTGACAAAAATGTTCTTTAACGGGGTGCTACACAGAAAAACGTTCGAAAGGTGAAGTGATAGAAAATTATGCTTCTCGATAGGATAGCGACTTTAAATTTGATGTACGGGTAGATAGTTTGAAAGGAAGAGAGTTTGAAATTTTAGATTTCCAATATTTGCGCTACTTTAAGGGGTGCACACACTAATATGTTCGAATTTCCTAATAAATGTGGCACGCTTCCTTTTAAATGTGATAGAGGCTTGATATTTGGTATTTGGGCCAATCATCTGATAAAAAACCCAAGACAAACAGAGTTTTTCAAAAATGTTCATTTATGGATGTGCTTCACAGAAAAAAGTTTCAAAGGAGAAATAATATCATAGGAGTGCCTCGGGATGAGATAGACTTAAATGTAGTGTAAGGGTAGATAATTCGAAAGGAAGAAATGCTCGAATTTAGTTTCCCAATATTTTCTTCTTTAGAGGGTTCTGCACACCAAAATATTCGATTTGTCAAATAAATGTGAAACGCGAATTATTTTAAAAAATTTACATTATTCAGGGGTTGCTTATTGCGAGACCGTTGATTTTCAACGGGTATTCGGCTAGTTAACTTACTAAAATTCTTTGAAGAAAGCAGGCATATGTCAGTTAAGTGACTACAAGTGTTTCGAAAGCGTTATAAGCTCTCTTCCTCAAGCCAAAGAACAGCTTGCAAACCTTAACAACCACTCATAGCGAATTACCCACGACTTTCTTCAAGACCGTATTGTAAGTTAACGCCTTTAATAATGTTAAATAAATAACCAATTATGACGTAATCCATCATTAGAAAACGAATGGCACCCACTTTAGAACGCTGGCATGAACGTTCTCGAGATACAGCATTTTTTCGGATAAATTTATAAAAAAAATTACATAAAATTAAAATAAGTAGCACGTATCTTTAAATAGGCTGATATTGGCAATAGATTTGGCGAAATGCCGCCAACTTGGCGAATTCTCTAGAATGTTGCCAAAGGGACGTAAATGTTGCCAAATTGTCAAAATGAAGCTTAATTAACGAAAATAAAGCCCAACATTGATGAAAATTCAATATTTTCGAATATGAAGTTCAATTTCTTTGATAAATCCTGTCAATTTGGGGGAATTAATATTCTTCATTCAAAATATAGTGCTCTTTACCGTTTGTGGGACAGGTATACTTTATTATAGGTCATAAATTAATTGAGTTTTGTAAGGGGTTATATAGTAATTTTGTTTCGATAGGGAGTCGTATAAAAACAATGTGCCATGGATCTTATACATCATTAGTTTGCTGTAAAAGAAGTAGAGAGACTGCGTTATGTAGGGAAAGTCATGTGCCGCTCACATCAGATATCTTTTAATCCGCTTTTGGTGGAATTAAAAAAGTAAAAAAGTGTTAAAATTTAATGAAAAATATATTTTTGAAACTTCACATATATATTTCCAAATGTCAAAGTTTTGACCGGATTATTTATTATAATGAAAACTTAATATTAATTAATTATTCAGAGTTAAAATATTAATTATTCAGAGCTAATTCATTATATTTACTAGAAAGCGTGATTTGTTATATTTATTAAAAGCCCCGGGGTGGGCTAGCGTAGCCAGAATGGGCATAGCCCCCTAGTGCTAGAAAAAGTGAAAATTATATTTTTAATGAAGTTTATTTCGCCATTTATTTGTAGAGTTGGTTAAAAAATTGTATTTTTCATATGGATCAAAGCTCAGTCAAACGTATAAATTATGTGCAGTGAAGCAGATTAGTATTGCAGCGAAAACATTGCTAACAAAAGTTAAATCAGCATTGCCTTTTTATTTATAGGATGGTAGTTTATAGTAGTGTAATGGCCATTTATGCGAAGATGGTAATGTTCTTTCAATAGTCCTATTACTTAAATGGTCCGCATACCTAATATGGTTCTCATATCTTAAATGGTTCACATACTTTAATAGTCTAATTACTTAATGGTTGGGAATAAATTTGAATCGCAACTCTCTATACAACCATGCTTAACTAAAGAAGCAATAATAATGCAACCGCGAATCATTATAATCCACTAACCAGTCAAGTGAACCTTAAATCTGAACTTTTATGTTTTGATTCTTGAAAATAAATTCTTTGTTTCTTGAACTTTCTTATATATTTAAAAAATATCTGATGCATCCCGTACCCGACTTTTTCTACACTTTTCACTACACCAATTCTTATTTACTTCACGTTACTGCTCTTTGTATTTTCGTTCAACATCTTTTGACGGGCTCGATCTCGATTCCCAAATACGCTGAGAGCTGAAAGTCGGCACACTGTTTTGCGAAACATTTTCATCTGTCAAATTTTCACGTCATTACCTTACGTCATATACGTGCGTCATGACAATGTATTTGCTCTTTTCATGCATTTTCTTTGGGAATTACTATGCAGTGTTTGTGGATGAAATATTTGCTTTCCTGATTCTAACATGTCGATCTATGTATGATACTACATGGGTTTGCAAAAATAATAATAATAAATAAAATAAAAAGGCGAATGAGGGATGAAAATCTGAAATTAAAAATGAAAATAAAATCGTAAAAAAATAAACTATGAGGAAGAATAATATTTTCAATGTCCTCCCCTACACAACAGTGGAAAAGTAGAAAAAATAAATTTTAATTGTACATGAAATTGAACCAAATTGAGAGTGTAGGCAGATTCAATTCAAAACAATATATAAATCTCAATAACGCTAATAAATAAATCATGCGACAATAATGAAATTTCGAAAATTGCTTAATCGTATTGCGTAATCGTAATCTTATCGAAAAATGATTAATCGTAATCTTATTATAGTCCAAAAATTGATATTATGCAACATTTTCGAAACTATTTTATCTGCCTACACCGTCATTTCCCTTTGACAAACTCGCATAATATCAATTTTGGATAAGATTTAATTAGTATTGTTTTGACTTAAACCTATTTGCATCCTCGTTTCATTTTGACAGTTAGTGTGAGCGTGTGTTTGTGTGGACAAAATATTTGCCTAACGAATGAATCGCTTCGAAAATAATTTGCTACGTTTATTACAATCAGTAAATACTGTAACCGCATTAGTTTTGAATTCAAGCAAATATTCGGAAGACCCCCCCCCCCCCCAATTTTCAAATTATTTTTCTAAAAATACTTAAAACAATCAGGAGATTCAATAATGTTAAATAAATAATCATTTTAATTTTTAATGGAAAGCGAACGCTGGGTTCGCTTCGAACCGTTCTTAAGATAACGAACCGTTCTTAAGTTAACGAACCGTTCTTAAGATATTGCATGTCTTTCAAATGAAATATAAAAAATTACATAAAATTTAAACAGTAGTAAGTATCGTCAAATAGGTTCACTTTCCATATGAAATATTATGCAACAAATCTGTTAGCATAATTCTCGTGGATCTAGTTCGTTCCATTCGTGACAGAAGATACTTTCTGTAATAGTTTTGTGTTTTGATCCTCAAGAATCCGCCAATAGTAATTTATTTTACAAGATATAAAATAAATGCCCATTACATTTTGATGAGAATTTTGCACGTGAGTATGAATAAGTCACTCTATTTGGGCTAAAAATCTGCCAAAAAAGCCAAATTTCAATTTACATGAGGTTGACTCTATGCTTAAACACTGCACTGTGAATCTTGAAATGTTGATAAGTTGCCAAAAAAGCCAAATTTCAATCTACATGAGGTTAATTCAATACTTAAAACATTGTACCATTAATCTTTAAAGGCTAATAAGTTGCCAAAAAATCCTAATTTTAATGTACATGATTTTAATTCTATGCCTAAAACATTATACCGTAGATTTTGAAAGTCTAATAAGTTGCTAAAAAAGCCAAATTATAATTTACGTTAATTAATTCAATGCTTTAAATATTGTACCGCGAATCTTGAAATGCTAATAAGTTGCCACAAAATCCAAATTTTAATGTACATGATTTTAATTCTATGCCTAAAACATTGTACCGTGGATTTTGAAAGGCTAATAAGTTGCCAAAAGAGCCAAATTTTAATTACATGAGGTTAATTCAATACTTCCGTGAATTTCGTATACCATTATTTCTTTGTGAGAGAAGTAATGCCATTGCATTATGTAGGGAATGCGCATCAGAGTTAGTGCCTCATTTTTAATCATTTAAATTGTACACTTAGACATTGCCAATTATTCTGCGAAATGCATATTATCTAAAAACATCCATTCAGCAT
Source organism: Amaurobius ferox (assembly GCA_951213105.1). Classification (NCBI taxonomy): domain Eukaryota; kingdom Metazoa; phylum Arthropoda; class Arachnida; order Araneae; family Amaurobiidae; genus Amaurobius; species Amaurobius ferox. Next base: position 24,814,038 of record OX578147.1, read on the forward strand.
AGCAACATCTCAACATTATTCACTTCATCTAATTTTATTTCACTCGATCGTTCTATCTCAGGAAGCACACACACCACGACAGGGAGAAAAAGAAAAGTTATTCCGAAAAATAAATACCAGTTCGCCATTAGGAAATAACGCTTAGTTACTTCCTCAAAGCCGGTGTGTCATTTTCCAGATCAGGGCCTCACACACCCATTGGCCCATTGAGAGAGGAAAGACTTGGCCCAGAGACTGCAATTTATGGGCCGTTTCACTGCGTTTCTTAGGCCCCATGACGTCATTATAGAATTTCCCCTCTTTTCTGTAAAAAAAGTTACCTTTTTGTTGGGTCAGGAGAAACTCGGTGAGCGTGTGTGATGACCTGTGGAAAGGATTTTCAAATGGAGAAATTCAAGGTATTTTGGCAAAAGTTCTAGAAGAAGATCAAATTGGATCATGTGGAGATATCGTCTGGTATACGTATAGTTAGAAGTATTATAAATGAATTGGTCATTTCAAAAACGTCATACATCATAATTTCTTGCGAAAAGTGGATTGCGGTCCTAAAATCTTTAAAGGTAATTTCATCTTGTGCAAAAAAAAGCAAAAGTCTCATTGAATTTAATGTGCAATACAGACCCTTCATTTTTGTCATCAAAAGAAACTTATGCTGCTAATAATGCACCAATAATTAGAATCAATATAAGATCGGAAATACAAAAGGAGTCCAGAATAGAGCAATTTTATAAGGAAATACTACGAACTAGATAATTGAAAAGTGGAAGGTACCAATGAAAACGAGCAAGTAGCAAATATAACTATAAGCCTTTGATAAATGTCTAAGGCTTATGGTAAAATATATATTAGTAAAATGATATTAGTTAAATGATGTTAATAAAGTAATAGAATCTGTTAATTTAAAAATTTATATTTCAAATTTCGATACTAGTAAAACTTCTTGCAGACAATGACATGTAAAGTATAATTATTAATTCAAATTTCTATTTAACGTTTCATATTAAATTATTAACTTGAAATAAATATTTTATATTTCAAAGCCTTTCTTCATTTGTAAGATTACAAATGAAATGAAAATTTAACATTGCCGAATTATTTTTTACTTTACATTAAAAAAAAATTTCGAATTTTAATATTTTTTAAAATCCGACAAATTCACTCAATTTCTCATACACAGACAAGAGAAACCTACAGTTTATTTTGCTGTTGCATGCACTTTCATTATTTTCTATGTAAATCAATGAAATAATTTATTATTTTCTTCTGAAAAGCTTACATACATTTATCTTACATTCATTGAAAACGCAGCAGATTTTCAATTATATAATGTTGAATATTCTCACTTATTGGAAACTTTTTAAGTTCTAAATTTTTACAAAATTACACCATCAATAAATTTGCAAACCTTAATTCACTATGTTAATTGTGCCACTTTTCCTTCTTATTAATCTGTTTTTAAGATTTCTATAAACTTAACTCCAATCTAACAAATAGACAAAGTTGGCAACAATTAGAATTTTCTACATATTAAATTACCGTAAAGTTATAGATTTTTGGAGAAAATTATTTTTTTTAAATCCTCCTTCAAGGCAATAAAGCTTTGTAGCATTCACCATTTTTGTCCTCATACTCGGCTCATAAAAATACATTTTCAAGAAATCATGAAGAAATCAAAGAAATCACAAGATCACCATTTCTATAGCAATATAATAAGGGTCCACTATAGCAATTTCTATAGCAATATCATAAGGGTCCACTATTCTATAGCAATATCCAAGGGGCGAGAAGAAGTTGGAATGTTGTCCTAGTAGCCCAATGATTAGAGCATCAGCTGGTCAGTTCGAAGATTCACGTTTCCATCTCCGAATGGGACAGTGAGACCTTTACAACAGTATCCAAACGAATAAACCTTGCAGGTTAATGGCAATGATGGTAGGGGGGTCAGAAAAAGACCTAGTTGCCAATTTTCAGTGGACCCTGTGAATTATAGCACTAATTTCAATATCGCGACCGTACAAGGATTCTAGCCTGGACAAAAATAGCAGAGAATATGAAGGTGGTCGTTCAGATCAGCAGTTGCACGCCAATCTGACTTCAGAGGGAGATTATAGTGTCCATTTCGACTAGAAGTTGAAATCGTGTCCCAGTTGGTTAGAGCATCGGCTGCCTAGTTTGAAGATCCATTGTTCAATCACAGGCTTGAACAGCGAAACTTTTACAAAACAACTACATCTGATCCAAATCCATCCCCCCATCCCCAATTGTTCGATTTGTTTGAAAGATTTTAACGTTTCATATATAACTCACAATTCAAAAAATATAATCAGTAAAATAAATGTTGACACAATAGCCAATTTGGATCATCCATTCTGAACCATTTGTCATTTGGTAGTAGCGTGTTGAGAAACATGACAGAAATAATGACTGATTAGAAACTACATTTATAATTTGCTTTTCTTATGCCGCTATGTCCGTAATTAAACTTTATCGACTTCCTACACCGTGTTAGGGCACTACCAAGGGTCAAAACTGTGTCGGGAATAGAAAGCAGCCCTTGTGACCTTTTAAACGACTCTTTCTATGCTAATTTAGATGCATTTAATAAGATGCGACATCTAAACAGTGAAGGCAAAATGTGGCCAGTGTTCATCTCTCGAAAACGCGACAAGCTGCTTACACGATCCGACCTGGGTTACGAATTGTTGCTTTTGTAATGAGATTGTCCTGCATCACGTAATGAATGCCAAGCGTTTTACCAAATGCATAGGGTAAGGTAATTCAGTGAATTATTCAGTTTTGCAATGAAGTAAATAAATGATAAACAGATAATACATAAATACGATGTACAGCAGGGGTCGGCCATCTGCACCAGCGGGTCAAATGAGACCCCTCATTAGAGTTTTATGCGGCCCACGTTGCCTCGGGGATAATTTGTATTTTATATGACATTAAATATACTTAAAATTTTAATTTTGAACTTTAGAAATCTAATTCTATTAAGTCCCTAAATTTGAATCCATATACCGGGTGGTCAGAATTAAAACACCCCTACTCTGAGTTCTCTATAGATCGAACTACTCAGTGTAAAGGCTCCAAAATTGTTGAACATACTATTCAAGACATGGGGAAAGGGATTACGCGAATAAAAATTAGTTCCAGAAACACTGATAGGTGGCGCTGTACAACAGAAAATATGCTGAAAAGACACAAAATACACATTTGTAACACATTTTATTCGAACGTACCAAACATTCATATCACAAGGACCTTATCGATGCAGGAAATGCTGCGTATAACGTTATCCATTGATTGTTCATCAATAGCGGTGGCAACATCGTCAACGACATCTGAACGAGTCGATTTGCGTCCTCGACTCGGCTGAACTCCAAGATGTCCAGTTTTCTCGAATCGAGCGATCATTCTCCTGAGAGCTTGTGGAAGTAATGGTCCTTTGCGCAAATTCTTAAGTCGACGAAACACTCGAAGTGCAGCTGCAGCATGCCCTTTATTTTCATAAAACAGCTTCACAAGCAAAGCGCGTTCTGGCAGTGTGACAGCCATCGCTGATAAGAATGAAAATTTCCCAGTTTTATCCACTTTTATGCCCAGAACACAATAGCTGCAAACCAAGGGTTTATGCAAATTTTTGTGCTTACAGTGCGAAATTGCAATTACAATGACAGTTTAAGTTTCTTCACTTTTTTATCTTCTTTTTTTTCATATTATCAAAAGAAATTAAAAAGGAAAAATTCCATATTGCATGTGTTTGTTTTTTTGTAATTATTTTGTGTCTTTTCAGCATATTTTCTATTGTACAGCGCCACCTATCGGAGTTTCTGGAACTAATTTTTTTTTCGCGTAATCCCTTTCCTCATGTCTTGAATAGTAGGTTCAACAATTTTGGAGCCTTTACACTGAGTAGTTCGATGTATAGAGAGCTCAGAGTAGGGGTGTTTTAATTCTGACCACCCGGTATATAAAATTAGAGCATATTCGAATCATTTAGGTTCTTCGCCATTCTAATCAATATATTTCAAAAACTAAGAACAATTATATATCTTTGAAGAGATGTTATAGGCAACATACTATTCCTTTACTACATGCCCCATAGTTAGCACTGTTAGTTTTAAAGATATAAGCAATACACATTTTAGAAGCGGAAAATTTTCAATATTTTTTAAATTGACATAACGATTGTTCAAAAACTGTGAGAGCTTAGTGAAAACAAATATTGATGTAGAAACTTCTTTCCCTGATTATTATTTTGTCGCTTACCGTTTATATCTATTTTTATAGTTTCAAAAGTTTTACGAGTAAAAGAATACAAAATGAAAAAAAAAAACTCACTTGAACAAAACTTAAAATATCGTTCAAAATATTAAAATATTGAAACTTTTTTTATGTATTCATAAATAATACCCTATTTCCGAAAAAACGGGTATAATATGTTTATATTTTTATCTATTAAATTCGAAGATATAAGCGACCAATGTACGTACATTTACCATCACATTCCGATTTCAGATCGACGATAAGTGTTATTCATATAAAAAAATTATGATCAAATTTAAATTAAATCATTCTACTCACTTTTACAGGCCGTATACATTAATATTTCATATGTAGCTTATATTTTTACTTCATCCATTAATCGTGATGTTGGGTGGGTAGTTGTAGTTGTTGTTGAGACCCAGAAAGTCTGACCTACCAGAAAGGTGTAAGGTAACCGATTGGGTGGGTAGTGAACATACTCATTAAAATAATATAGGGATTACTAAATAATATAGGAACATAGAAATAATATAGATACACTACTAAATAATATAAAGACTATTCTCATTTCAAAGTTCAATATTCACTGAATTTGAGTACAGTCTAACAGGAACGTCAAAACCACTTATCCAGTGTAGAACTTGGTTGAAAAACTTACACAAAAGAGCATGAATAACATGGAATGAAAACTATGAGAAAGTTGCGTGGAGAATCCAAGTATGTGTAATTTGTCTGTAGAAAATGCCATATGTTGGATCCTAAGAAATTATAAACTCTGATTTCTGCAATAGAATGCGGTAGCAACTTCACTTTTGTTAAACACACATGCATAAATCTATATACATAAAATTAAAAACCTATTTGTCTTTCTCGTTATCGCTGTAAAACGGCTATACCGAATTCTGTCAAATTTTGTGGGTTCCATTTACAATGTAAGCGTCTGTCTTTCTGTTCTGACTGTTTTCCCACTTTAAGCGTGACCCATTCGTTATACGAGCCTTCAAACAAACGGGACTCAATCGTTATTTGAGTCGCCAAACTAACGTGACCAAATCAATTTTTGAGCCGCAATAAATGCAATTTAAAATCCGATAACGAGGTCCGATCGTTGTTTCTGCCTCTTTCTCTAAAATTATGGAAGCTTTATAAATTGACGAAATAAAAAATAAACCTTTTAATTTTAAACGAAGTAAATGAAATATTTTTATTTGTTTCTGCTACTGATAAGAGGATCAGAAACGTAGTCTACGAAGAAGATATTGTAAGATGGTTATTATCTATGTAAATAAAATTATAAGTTGTACTTCTTTCTGTCTGTGCATTATCAAAGCTCGGAGAACCCACTTATTTTCATTTTGTAAGAATTTATATAAAGTTTCAAAAATAAAGACTCAAAAAGTTATAAGCTTGTAAAGAACTTTGCTGTCTCAATCTGGAGCCGAACCCTGGATCTTCGAACTGGCCAGCTGACTCTCTACCGTTGAGCTACTGGGACGAAATTACAAGTTCTTATTGTCAACGTTGACCCTGGAAGTTTCCCTCAAATTGTGAATTTTATGTTTCTTTACATTATATTTTCCGTAAGAACTGTTATACAGCTAGTATTAAAATGAAATATAAAACATTTTATTTAAACAAAAGTTCAAAATATTCAAGAGGTAATTTGAAAGAGCAATCTTCATTAAGATTACAATCATGTATTTTTACGTCACATACAAATAATGTTTAAACAAATAACACGTGCTTTTAACTGTAAGCAGTGCTAAACATTTTAAATAAAATACATTTAATAACAAGTTCTATATTATTGCACTGTTTTTATTTTCACTTTGTTTATACTTGTTAAGATATAATAAGATAAATTGCTTTCAGTTAATTGTAGTTTATCTTCCAGAAAAAATCTTATTAAAAATTATTCATATTTATTCTGTTTTATTTTTTGATTATTAAAAGTTTAAAAAAAAAAGTTTGGCAACCAGGAAAAAATAAGTATATTAAGTCGGAGTTTTAATTTTTTAGCATTTTATGATCATTATTTTGCATACTCCCAGAATAATTTACGCTTAGATTGTTTATAAAAGGCCTTTATCCTGCTGTTCTGCACATGTTGTTTACATTGAAAGGATTTTAAACAACGAATAATAAAAAAAAGCTTTTAGAAATTACAATTGCTTAAAACTGATAACATTAGAATAAATATTAATATTTTCCATAAAACATTTGAAGGCAAAGAAAATTATTTGGAAAATTATTTTAGGTTTAATATAAAAAAAAGAGATCCAAACGAATATTTACATAATTTTTAAATCAATAAATTACATGCCTACAATAGATTCTTGATTTTGTGTTAAAATGTATTTCTTCATAAGGTGAAATAAAATTACGCGCGTAGGCTGTTTTAATTATAAAATTTATTGTTAAAAGAAATTATATATCTTATATAACAACGAAAATTATATAAAAATACTTTATAACAGTGTATACTGCTATTAAGCATGGTTTTTATTAAGACCCAGACCGTGTACTTGGTGGGTACAAGCGTGTTTAAACAATCGGAATATTTCATAAACATTACATATGAGATAGCAGTACTCATGGACCGGCTTCACACGCCCTTCACCATGGAGTAGTTGATACGACAGCAAGAAATCTTACCATTTGCCATAATTTCGCGAGCCTTTATGGTGGTGTTTCCTAAATTGGGGGACATGAAAAAATTCAAAGGGTACTTGGCGCTTGGTAAATTGTTTAATTTATTATATTACTAGCAAAAGCCGGACTTTGAATGAATTTATGTATATGAAGTATGCCAGCTGTGAAAAATTTCATATTAAAACTTAATTTAGCAAATAAAATATGAAATTAGAAGAAAATAAATAATGTTAATGTTTAAAAAAACAAATACAAAAGAGCATTCAAGTTTTTGGAATTTTAATTGTAAGTTACACAAATTAAAATACAAGAAAACAATGGAATCAAAGTGTGTGTGTGTGTGCACTAATTCCCCAGTGGTGAAGCGGCGCCTACGCACCACGCCCACAAGACCCCCCAGGGTGTCCCATGGCGAAGGGGAGGAGATTTTCAGCTTCACTTTTATAGAGGTCCCCCCGAAGAGTGGAAGTCTGACTTGGCCTCGACATGACAACATCTATGCCCGCTGGCGGGATTCGAACCCACAACCCGGCAATCCAGCGATCAGACGGAAACGCATGCCCCTGACCGCTCGACCACCGGATCGGCGGAATCAAAGTAATACATTTAAATCACCAAAATGTATTTCCATAGATTTGCGTTTTATTATTGTATATATTTTGTTTCATCACGCTCCTCTAGTACCCATGAAAAATAAATACAAAGATTGAAGCTTAATATTGGGTTCATTTTTAACCTTTGTACACATGCGCAGTTTAAAAATGGGCGTTTCGCCCTGTTACAATCCTTTTCTATAATTTAAATTATGATTCTCCAAATTAACTTGAAATTTTATGTATATATGTAAAATTTCATATTTATACTTTCAACTTAGTTGCAATTCCAATTTTGGTTTTTCTACGAGAAATATATCTATAAATATCGCCATATCTCTGTTAATTATGCAGCTAGGAATATCAAATTACTTTCTTTTGACAAATCAGAGAGTAAGCACAATTTTTCCTAATTAAACATTTTCCCTAGAGGGGTCGAGTAAAATTTAGAATACGTCTTTATCCTATACATTCCCAGGGGATGGAACTGCCATGGCAGAATACTATACAGAATTTTGAAACTTTTTCAAATAAACCTCGAATACAGTGTTTACTTTAGAAATGTTTTCACTCCCGAAATGTTTATTAATAACGTGACAAAAACCAACTGACTCAAACTTGATGTTTCGCTCTATGACGTTATTGCATGTTAATCTGCTTAAAAAAATAAATAAATTGCAAAAATTAGAGAATCTGAGCAATCTCAAGGCTTTCCTTGCGAAACAAATTGGTATTTGATCTCTGAGCGAAACTATATACATTTTAAAAACATATTTTCTGAATTCACGTCTACATAAATACAAATTCGTTTAAGACGTCATTGAAATTCTAAGAAACACTAAGTCCGGTAACCTTTTCATAGCCAAACCATATACATTTTTCGGATTTCTTTCTGAGTCCACACTTGCATAATATA
>OX578147.1:24827470-24864970 GCA_951213105.1 Amaurobius ferox
TAGTGTGCGGCACACTTTAAGCAATAAATTTCAGTAAATGGAAATTGTTCTTTCTTTCGAATAATCTACTGTTACCCTAAATGTAAAGTCTCACTCATAGCGAAGTATGTTTTTCTGTCATTTAACCTTTCTATCATTTAACCTCTACCGAAATTTCTTGAAAAATTTGATTTATCCCGGAGGTTTAATCGTACAAGTAACAAAAAATTCCAAGTCTATCTCACTTAAAAGAAAGCGTTTCTCGTTCACTCGGTTGTGTGCGGCACTTCTAAAGTAGCAAATACTGTAAAATTAAAATTGTGCATTTTATTTCTTTCGTACAATCTACCAAATTTGACATCTCTATCTCGTCACGAAGTATGCCTTTCTATCATTTCCGCTTTCGAACGTTTTTATTAAGGAACACATCTTTATTGATAATTTTTGAAAATTTCGATTTTCCCTAGAAGTCGAATAAATGACCCGTAAATTTCAAATTTCTATCCCACTTGAAGCACTTTTCATTTATTCAGCAAACCGAACATTTCGGTGTTTGGCATCCCTAAAGTATTGAATATGGAAAACCTGAAATTGTGTGCTTTCTTCCTTTTATATTGTACCGGATCCAGAACACGGGAACCGCCTGAAATACTCACAAATATTTATTATGTACACTTGTAAAATAAATACACGTTTGAAATACAAGTGTAAAATACGTATTTTGCATCATTTGAGAGGGAGCTCATTTCATCACAATCCTCTTCACTCCGACTCCGAGGTAGACTAACTAATTTCTACGCATCGCCTTAGGAGTTACTGATGTATTCAGCAAATCAAACATTTTGGTGTGACGCACCCCAAAAGTAACAAATGTAAGAAATCTGGAATTGTACACATTTATTGTTTCAAACTATCTACCTTTATACGTCTCTCTCATCGCTAAGTATACTTTTTATCATTTCTCATTTTTAACACTTTACAACATAGTTAAAAAGTGTTTATAACTTTGTTCATTCTGTCTGTCTGTCTGTCCGTTAGCACGATAACTGCTGTAAAAATGATTTTATGAAAATGAAATTTTAGAATGTTGTTCAGACGGTCTGTGGAACCTATGGGAATATAAATGAATAATATCACCCAATTAGTTTTGGATTGAAACCGGGTTGAAGAAATAAAATACATTGAATCCTATAGGACCTAATTTTTCAAACATTTTTTATATTTCCTAAAACATTCCCAAGTGGCTTCGAATGTTTTAGGAAATATTCAAATTACCCCATAAAATATACAAAAAAATTTCAGACAACTTATTCAGTAGTTTTTTAAATAAAAATTAAAATAATAATTACACCCTTTATATAAAGTGATCACGTAACCATTATATGAAGAGATCACGCAACCCACTTCAAAATAAAATATGGCATCCATCTTGTATCAAAATCGTGATTTTTAAAGTTCTTTTTAATTCATATGTAGTGCTGTATCCGTCCTAAAACCGCTTTACTTTTGCTTAAATTCTGTGCATTTACATACTGAAACAACGCAATTACAATATATTTGAGTTTAAATGATCATCCCACTTTGATTATTTCTACAACGAAGCCTAATTTTCACTTATGGAAAATGCAAACACTAAAATATGTATAATGAGTTGTATAAGAATTGCTGCATTTCTTTAACGCAAAATTATTTAGCTCATGGAGTCTGCAATATAGCTGATATGAATGAAACATTCATTGATTTTACACAGAGAAGAAGATTGAAGAAGTTGAAGGGTGCGGTCCCTGTGGATGTCTCCCCCACTGGGTTTCGGTCTAAATTGGGTGGCACTTCCCGACCGTCCAAACAGTTACCTTACACCTTTCTGGTAGGTCGGACGGTCTGGGTTTCAACAACAACAACAGAGAAGAATACGATATTTTTCGATGAAATTTTAAGCATAGAGTTAAATTATTTGTACCTCCATTGTTTAAAGTTTTTAAATAAAATAAATTATTATAATATTGTGATGAATGAAAGGAATGGAAATAAGTTTATGAATAAAATTCTGCTTTTATAGAGAGAGCCAGGCGGTTTATATTTCGATGAAGTCATTTGAATAAAGTTCATTTGTTTTCGATGAAGTTTTCAAATATAATAAATTATTGTAGTAGTATGATAATTTAAAAAATATTACCGAAGAATGTATCGCATTTTAGAGATGTTTAAACCAGGCAATTTATATTTCAATGCCGTCATTTGAATGAAGTTCATTTTTTTCGATAAAGTTTTAAGTTTTCAAATATAATTAATTAATGTAGTATTGTGATAATTTTAAAAAATATTACTGAGGAATGTACCGTATTTTAGAGATGTCGTATTTTAGAGATGTTTAAATAAAATTGCATTGAAGTTGGAATGTGTTTCATAATCAATGTTTTATGCATGATTGATCTTTCTTGTTAACATTAACTATTGACCCGTGTACTAAATTGCTAATCTATCTGTTCGGCAAGTATCTGAAAAAGGCGTGAAAGACAAACAGATGGACACTTGGCAATTAGTATATATAGATTACGTAGATGCCCCTTCTAGTTGAGCACCAATAACGCGCAATCTTTAGGAATCTTTGATAAATTGTTCAACTCATCTTTAAAAGGGCTATTCAGTAACATATAGCAATATATAAATAAAACAATCAGTTTTAACTGACGTTTCTTCGAAAAATGAAAACGCAGCAGTCATAACTGTAAAGAACAAACTATTGCAGTGCGCAGTATAGAATTCTCAGCAATAAATCTAAAGTAGATTGATATTGCAGAAACTTCGTCCTGACAATAGAAAAGGACGGTGTATAAAATAATTTGTTAATAAGTAACTTGTAGTAAAAATATAAAGGTATCAACCGCTTTCGAAAACAAAATGTCCTTTTAGGTCTTGTAAGGTCTCTAGGAAAGCTCTTGTCCAAAAAGTTCTTTTAGGACAAGAAAATACAGACAGTCTACTCTGCTGTTGCTGGTGTATCTTCTCTAGTTTTCTTGTCTTGAAGAAAGAAGTTTGCTTACGAATCGAAAACCGTTCATAATGTTATATTTTTATAATATGTTGTTTAACGATAACGTCTTTTGTCATAAAGTAATTTTTCATACTATTGTATAAAATGTTATTTTTCCTGAAAATTTTCGAATTTCAAGATTTTAAAGAAAATACACTTTTTAAAGACTTCCTGAACATATCTCTAACAATGTCAAGAATATGTCCGTGTGTGGTGTATGTGTGTGTGTAAGAGCGAGTTTTGTATATAACTCACGAATGAATGCACGTGAACTTTTGCGCATGGATTCATTATGTAAAAACTAGAAATAGATGAAATACTTTGTTATTTGTTTGATTAGAACACAAATAGTTCGAAATTTAAAGTCTTCGTAGCATTAAGCATTATTTCCTATTATTTTCAAGGACAACAACTTTGTTTATTACACTTAATTGCATACTATATGTACAAAGGTTACATGTACTAAGATATTCTTAATATTTTAAATCTAGACATTGTATAAAATATGAAAATATAATATAAAGTTACATCTAAAAATGGTGTATATTGTATAAACTTGTGCAATTTATTGTTTGATATTTGTCAGACTTATATTTTCTTATATTTTTGTATATCACGTAAGATTCTAATTTCTTTAATTTTATCGCTATAGGTCCCTTTTCTCATCACCACTCCAACATGAAGATTCTCAATCCTTTACTTTTATGTGCGTTTTTGTATTTTGCATCCAGCTTCGTAGAAAGTAAGTTCTAAAATTAAAAAAAGTTAATATTTTAAAATTTTTCTGGTTGTAATTCAATCAGTACCATATATTTATGTCCTTATATTAATACGAGATTTTTCCCCAAATGAGTAAAGAATAAGAAGAGTCGTAAAGAGACAAGTTTGAAAATATACTGCTTATAAAATAGTTATAACACGAGAATAGAAAATATGGATAAAAAAAATACTTCAAATACTTGTGCAAATGCCAGATTTTCTTCTGCAGGTATTGTGGCTATAAGGTATTTACATTCATTTTGAGATGTGTGTGGTATGTATCATTTAAAAAACCTTAATAAGTAGACTTACAAATATCTGAACTCCCTTGTTGGAAGGAGGTGTCCTTGAAAAGAAATGTTTTTCAGTTTTTGTATATTTCTTTCTAGGGTTGATTTCACGCAGACTGCCATGAAATCATAATAAATCGGCGTAAAATTGGACATAGTCCTCTTAGTTTTTGGTCTTTGTTATTTTCAATCTTATCTAAAAACTGGATATAAGTTCATTTCCGCCTGCGCTTCGCACGGACTAAATGGTTAGTGATAACTAAATGTGACATCTATACACTTAATTAAAGTTCTGAATATCAAAAACTGTTTCAAATTAATGCATAATATAAATATCTCAAGAACGGTTGGTTATACATAAATATAGTTAATTAAGAATATTTAATATTAGATACTTTTTTAATATTATTTAATTAGGTATTATTTAATTAGATATGCTGTGCACGATGATATATAACTGAATTTTGTTTGTCTAGTCGTTCTGGAATTATAGCTAGAAAAATGTTAAAGCAAAAATTTCCGAGATTTGTAAATTTTTTGAACAAAGGTTCTAGATTTTTCTTTTCTATAAGTCCCGTCCTATGTGTGTGCAAAGTTTCAAGTTTCTACCTTCAGCATTTTAAGCTGTATAAGTGTCTGTCCATCAGTCAGCCTCATTTAGCTACATGTATATGATAGTACACGGATCTTAATCGCATGATCAACAAATTAAGAGCAACCTATTTTAATGCGGAATTCAACTGGGAATCGGATGTTGGAGCAAGTTTCACAGATTTTTTGTCGCATTTGTGCAGCGAGAAAATGAGTTGACAACTTAAAAAATTTCACCGAAGCATGCCGCATATCAAAACTCCTCTCAGCAAAGTTCAAACGTCGCCAATTACCCTTTAAATATTCGATAAACATAGAGGTGAAATACAATGCAAATGCTGTTCCGCAATTCACCTCAAGAATCCCAGCTACTTTTGATGGCCTCAGCAAACAAGTAATCATATCAATCAATTAAAATGTAAAGAAACACGTAGGATAAAAACAAAGCAGATTAATCCCTAAGATTCGGCATTAAAGCGCTCTGTGCACGACCTTAACAATGCATGCCGATGATAGCATTGTTACGAACGCTGCGCATCGTTGGAACGATCTATTTTTCTTAACTACCTGATTATTGGCGAAAGAGAACCCTTGGGAAGATACGGAACCGACGATATGAACCTGGAACGATGTTTTGAAGGCCGCGAATTGTTCTAATAAGATGATTTTGTCACTTTATCAGAGCGAGAGATTTATGGCAACTGGTGAGACGACCGCTATGGTGTTCAATAAGCCGTGACATCATTGAGATGATGTTAGATAATCGGACAAAAAGAATAGCATGGGATTGTTTCAGGCGTATTCATTATAATAAGTTTGGAATTGTGAATATGAGAAAGGAACGAAGGTGAATAAAAATGAATATAAACTGCATATTCTTCCTAGTTCCAGACTGATTAAAATAAACTTGGTATTGATGTACACCATAAATTGGCACATTGTGTTATGAATTAAAATTTTAAAAGAATAATTTAAAATAAACTAGGCAGTCATTCCCTGCTCACTACGCTCACCATCCTCTGGAATTCGTGTTCTTATAATTTGCATACTACCTAGATAAAACTATGAACGTTTTGACTTTCCAGTAACTGTCCTAAACTACACAGCACCACAATGTTAACAATTAGCATCCATTTTTCCAATAAGGGACTTTCTTATATTTCACTACATATTTCGTCTGCCCCCTGGAAATCTCTCCCCTCCCAAGCACTCTATCACTTATAAGCTCCAGAAGTTAATTCAGCTGCATATTCTTTTGGTCTGCGAGCAACTCTATCATATACACATTTCATTCCTAGTGCGATACGCTTGTTTTCGTTCTAGTGAAATGTTATGATAATAAGCAATCGAATCTGAGCTATATTAATAACCAGGTAAATAGCTAATTCGGGATCATGAAAAATTCATTTTCATGCTTACGTTGTTTAATAAGTTTATAAGAGTCAACAATAAGACATATAATTGTTAACTGCATTAATAATTACAATGTAATCTTGATTTTTCATGGCAATCATAGTTGCAAAACGCTACAAAGGAGTCAACAATAAAACACATAACTGTTCAGTCCTCGGTCATCTTTGTGATGTTCCTGCCAGCAACCAATCACAGAGCAGCTGAAAGTCGACCCGACCCATTAAACTTTACCCGTACTGGCAATGCTAAATGTTATATTAATTAATATTTAACTAACTAAGGCTTAAATCAAAATTTTAAGCACGTCTTGCTGATAGACGAGTTCATATTAGTCTATATGTAAAATTTCATAACTGTAACTTCCCATATGTTCGTAACGTTCATCCGTTCCCATATGTCCGCAATGCAGGTGAAAAATTGCAGTCTATTACTTATGCTTATCTTTTACGTTCTATCTATTAAACTATTGGGAAGATGGTCTTCTATTCTATATCATTGAAATGGGCACTCTATTTCCACCTTCAGATTTCATATCAATGTGAAACTTCAGACCTAAACAACCTGCTTATTCTTCAGCTTCTTTAATACAAGATATAATCCTGTTCGTCAAAAACTAAAAATCACTGTCATAAATTTTAGATTTCCTTAGAAAAATTTAAAACTCTATTATTTTGAGACCATAGTAATCTATACATCTAACGTGTAAAGTTAAGTTGCTCAAGCGCAATTGTAAAGAACCCATGTACCACCCAGCATTTGAACCACGAACGCTTAGTTCTTGGAGGTTAATATTTTTTTCTAAAGTTGAAGTGTATCCTATATTTTTTTGCCCTTCAAATTTCATATCGAAGTGAAACTTCAGCGATGACCAACCTCTTCCCATCTAATGCTCCAATTCTTTTATATAGAAAAGAACATTTTTGCTTGTAATACTCATTAAAAGTCTACTATAAACTACAGAATTATTGGGGGGAAAATCAAAATTCTGCATTTTTCAGACTTTTTAGTGCCCTAATGAACTGCAGGGTTAAGTTGCGCACGTACTATTGTAAACTCCGACTTACGTCTCGCCGAAATTCGAATCACGAAATTTTGCCTGATTACGCAAGACTCAATCTATTGAGCTGCGGAGGTGATGGCCTTTCCTTAAATGATTCATGTGGACTCCTTCAGTATATTTTAGCTGCAATTGCTTTAAAAGACATTTTTCATTATGGGTGTTTCATGTGTCAAATTCAATCCAGACTTTGGACGTCGCGAAATAAGTTAATTAGGTACAATTTTAAAATATAATATTCAAATTGAATTATTTGAATTTATAAAATATATATATATATATAATTTCAATATTTCACATATAGGAAATTAGCTGAAATAAGCATCACTAAAATCAGAGTAAGTAAACTAAAATTTTTGATAACTTTATATTTACTACAAAATGTTCATTACAATTTTTATTATGCAGAGTTTATCAGTGAAACGAGCTATATTGGTTACTTTAACAATAAATTAAGATAACAATAATTTAAGTTATAGTACACTTCATTATACTATAATGTAAAAATACATACTATATGCTATATAATATAAAACTACTGTATAGTATAAAATATAATCTAAAACTCAGAGGATGGTTTATATGACGGTTTATAAACGGTTATATGACGGTTATATGACGGGTTATATGACGGTTATGATGGTTTATAGCCCTATATAACCAAAACATTAATTTCTCATTAGAATTTCTAGAAAATAATTTACATCACATCGGCATGATTCTATTTATTTTAAGATATCAGTAACATTTCATAGCAAATAAAAACCCAACAATTTATGCTATTTAGCATACTTAATTGATTGTTGTTCTTCAAACATTATGATGCTTAAATGTCTTATGGAAATATTATCCGAAATCTCTTGTACATGGGAACTGAAATTAAGTATGGGAACTTAAACTTGATTTGCTTACAGTTAGAAAATCTGACTCTTGTTCAGATATTGACCATATTAATAAAAAAAATATTGGTTATTATTGCTAGGGAGAAAATCAAATACTTAATTTGCAAATCAGCATACTTATGAAGTTAATTCTTAGTAAGAATTTAAAAAAATAAGTTTTAAAATAGAAAATACGTGATCTGTACGTTCTTTTTTTGTCAAATGTGCAGAAAAAATTTATTTATTTACTCAAAAAATGATTTATTTATTCAAAATGATTTGTTGGTTTTATAAATGATTTATTTACTCAAAAACAAAAATGATTTATTTATTCATAGTCTTTCTGCAGGATATTTTACTTTGTTCTTGTAAATTAGCTCTAAGTAAACTCAAAAACATAAAACAGGGATAAAAAACTAATTTTCTATTAATGATTCTAACCGTGGATCTTCACCAGTTCAGTCAACGCTCTATCCACTGAGCTACTCAAGCATAATATTTCCTTCTCTAGTTGAAGTGTACCGTAAATTCTCATCATTGTTCTTTCAGATTGAAATGCAACTTCTGATCTGTACGACATCTTGATCACTCAAATAATTTTGTACAAGATATCATTTTGTTGGACATAACTTTTGAGCAGTGATTAAAAACTATTTTGTTTGAAGGAACCCTTGATTTTTTGTTTCGTGAAATTTCTGAGAATTCTCCTAGCTAACGCACTTTCGGTTCGACAGGGGTAAACACAAAATAAATGTATACAGCAAGGTTATTATGGACAACCGAAGCGAAATCCATTTCCCATTCTATCTAAGAGAAATCAACATTTGCCTGAATTTTGCCATCCCTTTTACTCGAAAACTACAATAAGTAGGAAGATGAAAGTTTACACACAAACTTAAAATTGCACATAGATGTTCAGAATCACAATTTTAATTATTAAAGCGCTCTGTAGTGTAACAAGGTGAAACGCCCATTTTTAAACCGATCATGTTCACTACGCTTCGCACAAATAACGCATCAACTTTTAAACAGCTAATCAAAACGTGTACGCTTGAATGCATTGTGATTTAAACCTGCTCCTGTATATTAAATACGGTTTTGCGATTTAAATATGTTCCTCTGATTTCATTGTTTTCTTATATTCTAATTTGTTTAATTTAATAGTCAAATTCTATGAAAACTTATATGCTCCTTACATTAGGATTCTCAAATATTGGAATTAATTTTTTATGCTTCTAATTTCATAATTATTTGGAAAATTATTTTGTTTTGGTTTTAATTTGAAATATTTCACAGCTCGCATTCTTCATATGCGATAGTCCATTTAGAGTCCAACTTTTTGCTAGTTAAATAATAATTTACTCTACATTTGTGTAAAATATTACAAGAATATTTATTATGTATTTATGTTTATTAATTACTGCTAATAAACATGACAAACATTTTTTGTTACATCTCGCTTACTGGTGTATATTGTGTGCATTTGTAATGATTATGTGTTAATATTATTTTTACGTTATAACCTTTTTTCTTATTTATTTATTTTTACTCAATTACTAAAAAGTTAACAAGTTATACATTTTTTTAAATATTTTGCACATTCTTGCAGAAACCTGGTTGGTATTCTTCGCTCCAAAGAATTAAAAAACGTTGCACTAAATTGTAAAAGTCCTGAAAATAAATCAAAACTCTATTTTTCTTTCATACCTACTAGTTAGAACAAAATTTTCCCCCAAAATTAAAAGCATTCTTGTGTTCTCAGTGTGCTTAAGCAATTTTCTTAAGAGTCATAAATAGATCAACATATTATAAGAAGCAGATAAAACGCGCGCGCTTAATCATCCGCGCGCGTTTCTTCAAATCGCGACGCGTGCATCAGATTACATTCGGGCGTACCCCGAAGTTGCCAGTCTGATCCAGTCCATCACCCTATTCTAACTGCAGAAGACACGAAATTTACAAGTAGCGACCAAGGAGGTGTTGTTTTGGCGTTGTGGCTGTTGCCGCCCACTGCCCGCTGCTATTCATTTGCGGCAAGAAGAGGCCCTTAACAGGAAATGACCTCCGTTCAACAGAAATCTACGCTCCACTGGTAGGCCAATGCGTCTCATTTTCTTGTGTCTGGAGCAAAAGAGAAAGATTGCTGCTTCAATTCTTGCGAGTTCGCCATTAAATGTAACAATAAAGATGGCCAGATTGGCCAGGAAAGTGGAAGATAGCGGGAGAACAAATTTTCCTAACGTTTTGTTGATTGTTGGGGCAATTTATTGCTGGAATGAAAGTCAGTTGTAATTAGAAGATGATGGAATGTTGATTACCAAGGAAGGAAATGTTGAAAATGAGCGTTTAAATGGTTGAGATATTAACCGTTGCGCCATAAGTGGAAAATTGCCTCTAATAGAAATATACTTTCATTTTATAAACACCGATGCTTCATATACACCGCTATTTCCCTCCTAGCGAGCAAATTGAAACTACGTGAAAGCAGGGAATACTGTGTATTTATGCTATTTACAGAAATGAAAGTATCCATCCTTTATACCTTGCTTTCTATCTAACCCATGAACCAATTTGTAATAATTTGGCATTATAAAGATCTTCACTGTGTATAGGATATGCTTACCGGTACTTATCTTATCACTTCCATTAGAAAAAGAATAAGATTTTAGTAAATTAACAAAGCGTATTACTTGTGTGGTCGCTTTTAAACATGCAATGTCACACATGTAACATTGTTTTGTTAAATTTATGATTAATTTCCGTCGAATTCCATCAATCTCACCTCCCGAGAAAGCGCTTCCTCCACCCCACCCCACCCCTTTTGTCTTAATTTGAAATTCAAAAAATTCCGCAAAACAGCCCTTTCAACTAGCTAAATATCGGAAAAAAGTATTTCTTTGAATAAAATAAGTTTATCTTATAATCATGCACACGTTTCTTTTCGCAGAAAATTCCGAGTAATCCTCTCCCTCCCCTCCCTACATGCTCCGCGATTAATCCCATTTGAAGAAGCAGATCAACAGGATTATAATAGAAAATTTTTAGTAGATGATGTATAGTAAGCGCCCTCCTCACTCTTGCATGTTATGCGATTTTCCGTCGCATTTGAAAGGGTGGATGGATGAAATTCTGCGGTAGTTATAATTTACAAACGTATATTTTTTCTCTAAGAAAACGCAATCAAAATTAATGTGATATAAAAAAGTATGAATAATTTTATATTTTTCCTGAATAAAAATATAAATAGCAAAATTTGTGTAAAAATATGTCACACATATAACGCCCAAATCGACCACTCGACGATACCAATATATTTTTATTAAAAATGAGAAAAACATTGAAAACCTCAGAATCTCCAATGAAATACATTACGTGAATTAAAACTATAGGCTGTTAGTTAATGTAAATGAGGTTCAAGGAGTTCTTGAAAAGATATTTGACTAAAAATACAGTACATTATGTGAATTAAAATTATAGGCTATTAATTAATGTAAATGAGGTTCAAGGAGTTCTTGAAAAGAGATTTGACGAAATACAGTACATTATGTGAATTAAAATTATAGGCTATTAATTAATGTAAATGAGGTTCAAGGAGTTCTTGAAAAGAGATTTGACGAAATACAGTACATTATGTGAATTAAAATTATAGGCTATTAATTAATGTAAATGAGGTTCAAGCAGTTCTTGAAAAGAGATTTGACGAAATACAGTACATTATGTGAATTAAAATTATAGGCTATTAATTAATGAAAATGAGGTTCAAGGAGTTCTTGAAAAGAGATTTGACGAAATACAGTACATTATGTGAATTAAAATTATAGGCTATTAATTAATGTAAATGAGGGTCAAGCAATTCTTGAAAAGAGATTTGACGAAATACAGTACGTTATGTGAATTAAAATTATAGGCTATTAATTAATGTAAATGAGGTTCAAGGAGTTCTTGAAAAGAGATTTGACGAAATACAGTACATTATGTGAATTAAAATTATAGGCTATTAATTAATGCAAATGAGGGTCAAGCAATTCTTGAAAAGAGATTTGACGAAATACAAATTAAGCAGATATTATGTTTATATATTGGACTCAATTACAAGAGGATTTAATACAGTTATGCTCAAAATAATCTATACTCTGTGTAATGTTAACCGCGCACACTATATAAAACAATGGATGATTTTTAATGTGTTTGGAATGCCAACATAATTTATAAATACCAGGCAATGCCGATTATTTACGCTATTATCAACTTTTTATTCTTTTTATGGCAATGTTACTTCATTTTTACTTTCCCTACATACGTAGTATATTGTATACGAAAATTATTATGATGGGGTCGAAATTTTGAATTCGAGTTTTTGACAGAAAGGTACTTTTAAAGCAACCCTGAACTCGAATCGAACGTTTAAGAGGTGATATGTGTGTGTATGAGTGTATGTATATTGGTGTGTATGTGTGTGTGCGTGTATGTCCATGAGTCTGGGACGCGATATCTCACGAATGAACGGATCGTTTCAAAAATAATTTGGTACAATTTTTACAATTAGTGAATACTGAAATCTTATTGATTTTTAAAAGCAATCGAATGTTCAGAAAACCCTCCAATTTTCGAATGAATTATTGAAACAATCATTAAAAAGTTAGAACCTTCAATAATGATACATAAATAATCATTTTAGAAGCAAATTTTTCATTAAAAAGTGAATAATATAAATTCTAGAACGCTAGCCTAAACCGTTCATGAGATATTGCACGATTTTCCAATACATTTTTGAAAAAAGCGTTTAAAACTCAAGACCTTTAATACTGTTAAATATATAACCATTTCATAGGTATTTTTTATTAGAAAACGAATGACTTAACCTTCAGAACGCCACAAACCGCTCTCGAGATACTAAGCACGTTTCAATTAAGTTTATCAAATTCACTAAGCATCATCCATTGTATTCATTTTCCATATGCAATATTATGCAATAAATCCGTTAAAATAATTCTATTGGATCTAGTTCGTTCCATTTACGAGAGAAGATACATTCTGTAATAATATTGTATTTTGCGACCAAGAATTCAACAATAGTTATTTATTTCACAAGATAATAATTAAATATAGATTGCATTTCGGTGAGAATTTTGCACGTGTATATGAAATCTGTTTACATTGTGCCGCTGATCTTATACAACGTTGTTTCACTGTGAAGAAGTAAATACATGCAACGTTGCAAAAGATAATGCAACATAGCAAAAGCTTGAAAGTGCAATATCGCATGCAATACTGCAAAGAAAATGCAACATTTCATTCTGTAGTAAAATTCATGTGCTGCACATGTCAGATTTTTTTTTAAATTGGGTTTACATTTTCATTCATTAAAACATATTCTCTGCGATATGCTATTTAATGAACGAGTATTTCTGTTCAATGCAGAAATATCCGGCATTGCTTTGTATTTTAAAATGTGGGATCAAAGACAATGCATATTGTTCGTTGTCAATTGAATGTATACAGCTTCATGAAATAGGAAATAAATTTTATCAATGCAAAATAAATAATATGCGCCGTGAAAATAATTACAGAAGCTATTGGGGGAAAATTAAAGGCTATTTATTCTATTTTATTATTCAGTGTATATATCGGGCAATGATGGGTGTTTCTGCTAGTGCTGTAATAAAGGTGTTCCTAACTTAGTTCTTAGTTTTAAAAAATTGCAACAGGATTTGGTTAAAAAGATAAATTACATTACAAGTTTTCATTTTATAATCAAAATCTACGTATAATTAAAGCTCGAAATGAAAAATTTCATAATTTGACTTGTTTCAGAAATAATGAATACTAGATGTTTCTAAAATATTGTGTATTTTAGCATGAATTACACGTATTTCTAACGTAATCTAAAATCTTCAAAACATATTGTTGTTTCAGATTTTGCAAATTTCTCATAAATATTTGAAGTAATTAAAGTTTCGGAAAATTTCACATTTAAATGTTTTCTCATTAAACTGTTAAATGAGATGAAGCTTACCTTTTAATTGCTTTTAATTTTGTAAGATTTTTATAATATATTTTACAGCCCAAGTTCATAAAGAATTTTAACATTTACGTTATTTCCTAATAAACTGTTAAATAAGATGAAGCTTACCTTATAATTATTTTTAATTTCTGAAGATTTTCTAATATATTTTACAGTGCAAGTTAATAAATAATTTTAACATTTAAATTATTTCTTAATAAACTATTAAATAAGATGGAATTTATCTTAAGACTGTTTTAAATTTCATAAGATTTTTCAAATTCCTTTCACAGTGCAAGTTAATTACGAGGAAAGATTAAATGTATTCACAATTTTCACTTTCCTTATAATGCATAGCATATGTATAGCAAAATTATCGTAACGTGATTGAACATTTTAATTCTTGCTATCAAGGGATTAAGTTATATGGGCCAACCAAGAACACAAAGAATATATATTTAGTGTGAAATCTGCGTGTATATATGTGGACCTGTTAGGAATTTTGTATCATTATAGCTCAAAAGCTATAGCGGATACAAAATTTGCTTAAACAAATTTCGAACGATGAAGTGAGATGTCGAACGATGAAGTGAGATGTCGAACAAAATAGCGCAAGAAAGTTAAGAGAAATTTATGAAAGTTGACATTCGATTTTTGCGTCAACCCGATGCTGGTAAGATTTTGGAACAAATTTGTAAAATGGACGTAGTTTCGTTTTTCGAAATGACCTATAAAATTTGAAACAGAATCAAAAAATAAATAAATATGTTTGTGTATATTGATTGATTTCAATTTTTAAATGTACTTTTCAAAAAAAATATATTATGATTGATTTTATTTTTAAATACATATTTCCAAAGAAAACAAAACGAATGCAGTCTTCCAACTAGGAAATAAATTGTTCTTAAGGTATTTCTGAGAATTGAAATTTTAGTGTTGAAGACCCAGACCGACCGGCTCGTCAGCAAGGACATGAGCAACCGATTAGTCGGCCGGATGAAATTTTAGTGTGTTAGAGTTATTAAAAAAGTTCCAAATCACAAACCAAATTAAATAAATGAAAAACTGAAAATTAAATGTAACTTAAATAACAGTTAATTTCATATATTATTTTATGCAATTAAACGAATATGCAATATAAATCATTCCAATAAATATATATAACAAAAGGGTCGCTATCTATATCAGTCTATTTCAGTCTATAAAAAATCTATTTCAGTCTTTATGGAAAACTGTATCCTGTTTATATCTGTTTATTTCTTTTCACAATTAAAACGAGGTTGTTTAAAATGTAGCCAATGTTATGCCTGTTGGCAATACTTAACTTTTTTCAAAATTAGTATTTTTTAACTTCTCCAAAGTATTTATTATAAATCTTCTCCAAGGTTATACTGTAATCGCAAAATTATTCTTCCACAGTTCTTTCTTTTCACATATTTTCATAACCATTGTAATTTTCTTTCATTGAATATCTTAAAATTATTTTAAAACATCTCACATCATGTCTTTACCTTTGAAGGAACAATAAAAAAAACTTTAGCCGAGCGTAATTCCCATTGTTCTCTCCTCTATGTTCTATTTTATTCTATTTTCTTTTCCGTCAAAGTCATCTTTAGTTCATGACTGTGACCGCACCTACTTGAAGCGTTCCACAGGTATAAACTAAACAAAATGACAGGTGAGGGAACGGCAATTTTCTACAAACCATCGATGAGATCGAAACGGTTGTTTTAGTGCATAATTTTCAGCAAATGTTCGCGGATTTCCGCGTTTTTCTTTTCCTTCTTTATCTGATGGCCGCACTTCGCCATTTCGTTTTCCCGCCTTCCAATGGAAGCACTTTGTATTTTGATTATAGAATGATAAAGTAGCGCTAATGGTGTAGATTTTCTGCCGTTTGAATTTTTATTTCGCTTCTATGTTAAAAGTAGAAAGAAATGACATTGTAAAGAAACTGTTTTCAGCACTTTTTTTTGCATTGCAATCGTTTAAGAATGGTTATTCAGTTGAAAAGTTCATCGAGTTAAAAACTTCTTACAACGTTAAGTTGTTTACCTTGAAAAGTGATTTTAGGAATTTTCATGAGAGGTTGAACGAGTTACCTTGCTTCTTATTTATGAAATCTTTTAAATTTCTATTTTGTCAGAATGTGATTTTTTGCCTACTTCCTAGACAAAAACTGCATTTTGAATGTTGTTATATCTATTTTCATTTATAAGCATGATTCTATTCAGAACATATCACATTTCATAGATTAGTGTGTTTAATTTTTAATAGCTTATGTCAGTAATATAATTAAACACTTAAGATACAATGCAGCATAAACTAAATTTAAGTCTAATTATGTTGCTTAACTTTCTCTTATACTTAATAAAATGTTTTTATTTTTTATATCATTGATTGATATCATGATATCAAAATATAATAATAATCATTATATCATACTTGATATCATGATCAATATGTTTGATAATACTGGAGTAAATAAATGGTGATTGAACTTAAGGATTTGATATCGCCTTTTCAATTGTAATAAAAATTGTTGAACAATATACACTTCTTATTTAACCATTGAATACTATAACCTACTTTGTATTTTTTCAAGTATTTTATACAATGTTAGTCTAATTACAGAGATATTGACTGCATACATTTTTTTTACTTTATTGGTTGTTAATTTTCCTACTTGCTCTAAGAAATAATTATTTAATACTAACTTGTAAAATGAAATTTGACCATATGATTACTTTCTCTATATACCATAAGATTATGCATTCATATTTATATCAATATAAAATAAGCATAAATTTAATAAATATTTCAATTACCAATAATATAAATGCATTTTAATTTAGTTTGAAAAAAAAATATTATCACGATTAATAGTGTTCTGAATGACTTCCAAATGCTAAATAATTCACCAAAATAGCAAAAACCGATATTAATTTTTCTATTTAGATGATTCTTTTAATAAATGTTTTTTGTATTGATGCTTCAATGAAATTGTAACTAATTTCATTGACTACAAGTTCATTGAAGTTGTTACCAATTTCATTGATTAACTTAATTCATTGTTACAATTTCATTGCAATAACTAAACCTATTTAAATAATGAACGATACTAAAAAATTAATATTTTTAAATAGTTCAATAGTTAGTTTTACTAAGTGGCAACATATTTAAACAAGAAAGATCAATCATGCTTAAAGCATTGATTATGAAACACTTTCCAACTTCAATGCAATTTTATTTAAACATGTCTAAAATGCAATACATTCCTCGGTAATATTTTAAAACTTATCACAATACTACATTAATTTATTATATTTGACACCTTAAACCTTCATCGAAAAAAATTAACTTCATTCAAATGACGGCATTAAAGTATAAATTGCCTTGTTTAAACATCTCTAAAATGTGATACATTCCTCGGTAATAATTTTAGAATTATCATAATACTACGATAATTTATTATATTTGAAAACATCATCGAAAACAACTGAAATTCATTCAAATGACGTCATAAAAAAATAACACGCCTGGCTCTCTCTATAAAAGCAACATTTCATTCATAAATAATTCCCCCATTCATGTCATTCATCACAATACTATAATAATTTATTTTATTTAAAAATTAAGACCATTGAGCTACAAGTAAGTAAACTCAATGCGTAAAACTTCATCGAAAAATATCGTCCTTCTCTTTCTAAAATCAATGAATATTTCATTCATATCAGCTAAGCAGACTCCATGGACCAAATGATTTTGTGTTAAAGAATTACAGCGATTCTAATACAACTCATTCTATATATTTTGCTGTTTACATTTTACATAGGTGAAAAATAGGCTTAATAGTAGAAATAATGAAATTTGGAAGAGCATTTAAACTGAAATATATTGTCATTGCGTTGTTTCAGTATGTAGATGCACAGAATTTAGGCAAAAATAAAGTAGTTTTAGGACGGATACAACACTCAATATGAATGAAAAAGAACTTTAAAAATCACGATTTTGACACAAGATGGATGCCATATATCATTTTGAAGTGGGTCATGTGATCGTTTCATATCATGGACACGTGATCGCTTCATATAAGAGGTGTTATTATTATTTTAATTTTTATTTAAAAAACAACTGAATATATTTCGCTGAATTTTTTTTTATATATTTTATGGAACAATTTGAATATTGCCTAAAATTTTCGAAGTAATGTGTGAATTTTAAATCCGCTTAAAAAATGCTTGAAAAATTAGGTCCCATAGGGCTCAATGTATTCCATTTTTTCAACCCAGGTTCAATCCAAAACTAATTGGGTGATATTATTCATTTATATTCCCATAGGTCCTATAGACCGTCTGAACAACATACTAAAATTTCATTTTGATTAAGTCATTTTTACGGCAGTTATCGTGCTAACGGACAGACAGACAGACAAACAGACAGACAGAATGAACAAAGTCATAAACAATTTTCAACTTTGTTGTAAAGTGTTAAAAATAGTAATAGTTAAAATCCAGTCGGGATGTTGGATTGTAGGGGCAAAACTAACCGATGATGAAAATTAATTGAAATCACTTCTATTAATTCCCGTTTTAATACTTTTCATCTATTCATATTTAGGGTATTAAAAAAATCTAACCTAGCCTTGGCAAAACTTTTTCTTTTCAGTTTTTTAATAGTCATGCACCACATTTGAAAACGCTTAAATGTCAAATAAATAGGTATGGAAGGGGTACTATACTTAAAGATCTCCAAACTGGGACACTGCTTCAGTTGATTTCTTATTTTAAGTAGCAAAATGGTTTATAATGCCAAACGTTTAGTGGGATGATATTCATGCAGTGTTGCCAACACTTGGATGAACTTTATGGCTACAATCATAGCAAAAAATGGCTAGATTTCATACATGCTTATATAAATAAGCTACAAACATTTTATGGCTAGAAGTTATAGAACCTCATAGAAACAAGCTGCTCGTATTTCACGGTTAGATTTAGCCATTTTTAAGTGCTAAAATTCCAAAAATAGCTCAATGGATTAGTTGGCTACCTTGTTTCACAGCTTTTAAAATTATATGAAAGCATACACTAGAGCAGCATGCAAACTTTGATTTTCTGGGATCAGCTGTCTAAATGGAGTTATCCGAGTTTAAGAGGACACCGAATACCAGGCTAGGAAAACTTAAAATAATATCAAACGTTGTAAAACAAATAGAAGTAATTTAAAAAATATATTTTTTTACTTAAAAGAAAAATTTCTTAGACAAATAAAGAGAAGAAATTGGAATAATTGCGAGAATAAAAGAAATATATACTATTAAACTAGTACAAAACAACAATCCACTCAGCACGCTGATGTAAAATCGCCAAACCAAGGCATTTGGTAATGATGTGACTAGACCTAGATGTGACTAACTTGAATTTCAACTCTCTGAAATATATTTCAATTTAAAGACCACCGGTTATCTACAGCAAAATTCAAGTTTTATTACCGTGCATAGAGCAATATGAGTCTATATATAAATTCCTAGAAAAGTTCTCAAGTATAACTTTATAAGGAAAAATCCTTGAGTGTACACGTTACATCTACCTATAGTAAACTAAACATGCTCGGAGAATTTTAAAAATTAGGATAATGAGCTCGGTAAACAAAGCGAGACAGAAGAAATATGTTAATTTTAAAGTTGCAGAGTATCAGCTAATTAATAGGAATCGACGTCAGAAACGCATATATGGAAGACAATAAAAATATGTCAATGGTGTATCATCAGGAACTGTAACACGGTGACACCTACAATGCTTGTCAAATTACGCGACCTTATTCTTTCTCAAATTCAAATGCGCATTGTTGCTGACGGAGGGAATTTTGAACAGGCTCTACATTAGATCCCTGTGCATGTATAGGTTGTTTATTTTAGAATTCCTAAATAGGACAGCTATATAAAAGCTTCTTCGTAAAATTCTTGTTTCGATTTGTTAAATCGATTCTGCTGACGGACAGTTGTAAATATCACTAAAACAAAACAATGAAGCAAAGCATTATTGAAATATTTTAGAGATTATTAAAGTAACGAACGTTTAACCAACATCGTCTAATAATTATCTGATTAAAGAAAACTAATTAAAATAATAATAAATTAATATTCAAATCAAAAGATTTTAAACTTTGAAAATGATCCTCTGTAAAAACATTTGTTTAAATGTAAATAGAGACTTTTCTACGTTTAAAATAATTCCATGAAATGCAGAAATGCAATTTTTAAAAGACATATATTATTGTTATTCTTAACCTCAATGCAATTGAATATGTTAAACGCAACGCAAATTACTTTCAAAATAATTATTTTAGGCCTTTAATTGTCGATTATCTGGCCCGACATTGCAAGAAACTTAATAAGCATAATTTTTAACTTGTTCAGTGGCAGTAGAGCATGTAAACCGCAACATTACCCTCACCCGTTAGGAAGTGGTAAAAAAAGAAACACACGAAAACCGTAACCTTTCCTCGGTTTAGTTATTGCCACATTTGTGAATCATCATAAGCAGTCTTTTGTTCTTATTGTTCTTGTCATCAGTGATTGGGTTTACGCTGCGGCAACGGTTCCAATATTCAACAAACAAACGATTTGGTTACGGTTCAATGGTTAATCTGAGGTGAGCCATTTCGTCTCGTTCTCAATGAATGAATTCGAGAAGTTCTTTTGTAAATTGGCGATTATCTGAAGCTTTATGGAAGATTATTTTTACTTAACTAGAGTTATAAACTATTTAAAAAAGAAGTGGTATGTTAAAATGGCACAATGTAACATTAGTTAAAAGGTCATATCAGTTCGGATACAAAAGGAAAAGATACAAAATATATCATCGGGAACACTATAATTGCATCATATCTACTATATAGCAAAATCACTTCCTAGTATCCAAGTAAAAAATACTTTTTACTTTCCTTATATACATAATGTATAAGGAAAGTATTGTGACGGGGTCGAAAATTCGAATTCGAGTTTTAGACGGGAGAGCACGTTTCAAGCATCCCTGATCACGAATCAAATATTTTTGAAGTGATGTCTGTGTGTGTGTGCGTGAAAGTGTGTGTGTGTGTGTGTGTGTGTGTGTGTGTGTGTGTGTGTGTGTGTCAGTGAGTCTGTGGAGACGATAACTGACGAACGAATGGACGGATTTGAACGAAATTTAGTACAAAATTCACAATCCGTAAACTCTGGAAGCCTACTGTTTTTATACGTAATCGAATGTTTAGAACCCCCTAAATTTTCGAGTGAAATTTTGAAAAAATCGTCAAAAAATTAAAACCTCTAATGAAGTTACGCAAATAGACATTTCTTATGTAATTTTTCATTAGAAAACGGGCATAAATTTTAGAACGCTAACATGAATCGTTCTCGAGATATTACACATTTTAAAAAAAAATATCAAGAAGTCATATAAAATAAGAAAAAAATATTTCCTATTGAAAAAGATGTTCACTTTTCATATATCCATGCGATACATTTGATGACATCATTCTCGTGGATCTACCTCGTTCCATTCATGAAAAAAGATACTTTGAGTAATACTTTTGTATTTGAACGTCAATAGTCATTTATCTGCTGTTAGAATAACTGATTTCTTCGTCCATAGCGCTTGGCGAGATTTTGGCGACGAATTTGGTGGAATGTCGCCAACCTGGCGACTTTTTAAATGTTGCTAAATTAAAGTAAAACTCGCCAAATGGATAAAAATGACGCTAAATCAAGGACGACTCATTGATGATGACGACATGGAAAATGACGACTCATTGACAAAAATTCAATATCTTGGAAAGAATATAAATAACTACTATAAAAATAATCTGTTTTTTTTACTGTAAAAGTAGTAAATTCATTGCATTATATAAGGAAAGTCATGTGCTGCCCACATCAGATTTTTTTTAGATGTTTTTCATTACGAAGGAAAGTTAGTTGTCTTCTGTTAGGGTACACAAAACTATTTGAACCAAGAAATTTCCACTAAAGATATATCCTAGACTCACAAACGCAGACGTTATATCCATCGTAATTTCGAGCTATTTGCAAGCTACAATGTCCACCTGTAACCGAACATTTTCCACTTTGGTCATCAGATCCATAAGTGACGTTTTCGACTGCGATATATAATTGGAGAGCCCTAATTATACTAGTAGTAGTTCGAAATACATTTTAAACTGTAGCTCCTGCTTAAAATATATAGAGAATAGAAGATCATCAATATAATACGAGTACAAACCAGTCCTGTGTGAGAGTTGCAAGTCATTGACCGAGGGAGGATTTCTTTAAAAAGATATATTTCATCCTACAGAGCATCTGAATAACTTTATCTTATAGAAATGGATGAAAATATTTCATAGTATGTAAGGGCTTCAAAATAGAGTTAAAACTACAAATAAAATCTTAGCACCATCTAGTTCTCTGGTATTCAACCACCACAAGATACGCGAGTAGCATTCAGCATAAAGAAGACACTCCCTTTGCAGATAACAATATCCATGGACCGATTTCGGGCTTATTATGCGCTCATAAGAATGGAATAACCTGTTGACTGCAATGGCAAAAAGAAAACTTCCTATCATGGAGTTAGAAAGAAGGAGATAAAACTCCTATGGATGAAACGCTTGAAAATGCCACAATGCTTTGAGAATTATATCTAGGTGTCACTAGTGTTAGTAAAGTAGCTGCTTTTGTTAGTTGACAAAAAGGCGTGGTACTTAGAATATGTATTTTTGATTATTTTTAAATTAAGGATTCTCTAATTATGGGTATAATTAACCAGTATTTTTTCATAGTTATGAGATAAAGTGTAGAATATATGGAGATAAAATTAAATTGAAAGGTAAAATAGTTTTGAATACATAGAAATATTCTTTATTGTTTCAGTTCTACTTTGCATTGCGCTAATTTTACAAAATTGACAATTTAAATAAATACTTTAGGCCGTTCACCATTGAAATACAATGCAGGACTACTTATCTTACCCCAGCGCCACCTGAATTATTGTCTCAAACGATATCGGCGTTTTCTTAATATGAAGTTTTAACTCCTTACTTTTACCTCCATGCTCCCTATTTTGCTTATTTTGGGTAAGGTTAATTCTACATAAAAGTCTTATTTTTGCCCCAAAATAAATATTCAAATTATTGCCTATTTTCGGAGGATTTTAAATTTTTGGATGTCCATGTGTATTAGTAAGAAACTTTAGATTAAATATAACAATATCGAGGAATTAAAATACACTACAAATATAACTGATATCATAAGAAATTTATACTGTTACATCAGTTACAGAAGCATGTTACGTCAGTTACAAAAGTTATTGTAATTTTTGAAATCATGGTTGATAAATAAAATATAAATAGGTATGCATTTAGTCTATTAGTTATTTAGTATTGTTTATAAGCAAAAAACACTATTCTAGCTTTAACATTTTGAGAGTATTTAACCTTTTATTGAATCAGCAATTACATCTTGTCCAATTGCGTTACTTAAGTTACACAATTTTAAAATTAAATTATAGAGGTATATTCATAGCAAGAATTTTTTTAAAGTTGCTATATGATAGCCATAAGTAATAAATATTTTAAAGCATAAAGTTTTACTTTGTCATTTTTAGTAAATGTTTCCTGGTATAAAGAAGCCATAAATCTTGTATTGATTGTTACGGCAGTAGCAGTGGAACTGGCCGTAAAGTCCCTTTCTGGCAGTTTCCTAAGATTTTGAGCATACAGCATGTCTGTAGTCAGATTAAACATTATTACTAGAACAACGAAGAAACTACAAACTACAAAGAGGATCTTAATTACCACGTGATCTTAGTAACACCCAGTAGTGTGGCATCACAAGATATCAAATTGAAGATCTTAGATCTTAAAACCTTAGATCTTGAACTGATTTCATCAATGGTAGATGTATATTTTGCAGATGACAAGCTTAGTTACGACAGATATTGATATTGATGGATATATTGTTTACTACACTTGTTAGAACCAACAAAACATTTTGTAAATTTGAACACTAGTTTGTATAACAATACAGTTTAGAATTTCGAAGCAGTTACGACAGATATTGATATTGATGGATATATTGTTTACTACACTTGTTAGAACTAACAAAACATTTTGTAAATTTGAACACTAGTTTGTATAACAATACAGTTTAGAATTTCGAAGCATGTAAATTGCATAATGCAGAGCTGTGTTGTTGTTGTTGAGACTCAGACCGTCCGACCTACCAGAAAGGTTTAAGGTAACTGTTTGGACGGTCGGGATGTGATGCAGAGCTATGTAACCAAATTAAATCATTACACTAAATATCGATATTTCTGTATTAATTCAAATTAAAAGAAAAAGGAGCCAATTAATTTGTGCAAAGCAGACACGCTTAAAGACATTGGATCTTATAATGCCAAATATGTTTTAGTTTTCTCAGTCGTAAATTTTAGAATGAATTAAGATTTATAATGATCAGGATCTACCCTACTCACCTACTATCTATCGATCTGGCGATTAGGCTCAATTAGCCGTTTAAAGTAGCGGAGTATTGACATCGACGATATCGAGAAAAATGCAATAGTTTCTTATATTATGAGGAGAAACTTATATTAATAATTTTGATTAGTGCAACTAATAACGGTAAAATAAAACAAGAATTATATACTACTAATATCAGTAACAGGAGCGACATTTCAACATATCGTCTGGGGGTACGATCTGCAATTTGAAATCCACAATGGGAAATAAATATAAGGTTTGTGTGTGAGGGATGGGGAAGGATAGTGTGTTTAAGAAAAAGATAGCTACCATAATTTTAGCAATTTCGTGATTTTCAAAACATGATTTACCATGCAAGTTTATGTTACGTAATTGAACAAAATATAATTACTATCTATTAGTCACAGAAGGTTAGATGGAATTAGAGGAAATAAAAGTTGAAAATAGAGGCTTCTGGAAATGTACTGGAAAATAGAAAAGATGTAGAACGAAAATGGCTACATTGTGAGGTTGGGACGAAAGGCAATTTTAAAGATTATTATTTTATAAGAAAAATTTATAAATCAAACTGCTAAAATTAAATCGTTTATCCATTATTCTAAAGGTAAAATACTTTAAACTACAAATAAAAAAATTGTTTAAATTGCACAAAAATTTGATGGGTCACGATCGCACCCCCTTTTTGCAATAAAAAATGGTATTTGCTCTTAATTTCGAATTGGGATCTGCTGATTCCGTAAAATTCTTTGATATTTTTAGTTTCTGGCAACAAATTGCTTCTATATCCAGTTATTCCCTCGATAAATTCCATGTCGCACATTCTAATTTTCGAATCAAATGCAATATGTCATCCCTACACATTATTAATATTTTAATTGAATTACCTATCTTTTAATTTGTTTATCTCACTATGTCCATAACAGCAAGAAATATCTTGCAGAAAAGCTACTAACTGTCAACTGTTTTCGACTGTCCCGGTAAAATGCTTTAAAAAACATTTATGCTCGACGCCTTTGTGGTTTTGAGTAGAAGGTTTTATTAAGATGACAATTTAAAAAAATTGTATTTGACCACTATATTTCCACTATGGTCCATTATCTTGTTTCAAACCTCTCTCTCTCTTGTAAACAAAGACTTGTCTTGTCTAAGAACAACGCTATCTAAGAACAAGGCTAAGAACAAGGTTTAAGAACAAATTGAATTTGAACAAAGAACAAAATTCAAAATCCAGTTATAAAAATAACAATATATCATTATATTATATTAGTATGTCATATTAGGGTCCAAACACATGATAAAACTCCATTTTTGACAAAACATAAAATACTAAAATAAGCTAAAAATGGATTTCGAATGTCACAATCTAATACTTTCCACAAGTTTCTACTTTGTCTACTGTTCTTCTTTGTATTATTCTCTTACCTCAACTTCATTTCTTTTGCCCGAAATGGTATAATCTAAGAACTCATCGTCTGAAGAATTTTTAGGGCAGATTTTCATCCATTTATTTTCTAAAAATTCTTTCACGTAAAACTCGAAATTCCTTCAGAAGTAGCTACCTAATTTCTATTTTAAATACAGGCATTTTCTCCTCTTAAATCCAGATAAATTACAGCGTTATATACCTTCAATCATTCTTGGATTATCCTTATTTTTAAAGTCATGCTGCAATTTGTCATCCTCTGAGAGAAACAAACCTACTCCTTTGTCGAACATTTATTTGCTAGAAGGCTTTGACATATTTTCCCATAGCATACGGACAAAGTGAATCAACAAAAGAACACGTGCTTCCTAAAGGTAACGCATGTCAGTTACCGCATAAGCGACCACGCACCCATAATAGATCCCAATCTGCCCTCTAGTGGTGGTCTTTGTTACGGTGTGTGAACAGCTGATGCAGCGGATGCACTATCTCCCTTGGCCCGAAGATGGCTGTTTCGTAAGGGTGAGATAATATTGGCAGAAGAATTAAGTGTGCCCGGAGAACTAGGCTAATATAAAGAAGCATGTGAAGTGATTTAAGACAACTTGAAATACCTTTAGAAGGTGGTATGAGGAAGTCTTGCAAATTACTTTCTTTCCGTTGTATTTGTTAAAACACATTTAATACTGTTTGGATTATGTAACAGATCCTGTCTGCCAACTGCTATTCCTTTCTGGGATTGTAAATATAATCATTAATCCATGTGAACTTGGTTTCCTCCCATAGAAGTTTTTTCACACTGGAATCGGTTAATCGCAAAGTGCATATAAATCAAGGTCGTCTTAAGATACATATGGTATTTGTGAAGATGAACTGAGTTTGCATCATTGATTTATGAAATAAAACTTGGGTGTCTTTTTTGCCAAATATTTCTACATTTATTATGGCAGTATTATAGTGTCGACATTAGAGAGTCTCCTCAGATGACTGAATTTTATTAGCATTGGCCATGATTAATATTTGGGTGGGTGATTACTTAGGAACATCCCTTGCAGAAAGGATAGCAAGTGTATTAAGCCCTTTCTTCTAAAGCTGTAGATGTTGAATCCTATCCACAACCATCGATTCATAGCTTCCATGCCATCCAGCTGTGGTGGATACCGAACCCTTGGTTGGAGAAACTAAACAACGGTTGAAAATAATGCTGGTCACCCCATGCCCTCGAGCACACTTGTTCATACTCATATGTGAATAACCAAACGAATAATTACGCAACCATTTAATTTTAAAACTAATCGATAGAAATTTCAACTTCTAAATAGAGTTCATATAACTACTTTTGGGGAAGCGTCTTACTTTCGTGGCGTTGCACAATGATCTTTCATTCTACTTAAGACCTTGCTAAAATAACCCGCTATATATGATTTTATTACTTTCCTTATATACATAATGTATAAGGAAAGTATTGTGACGGGGTCGAAAATTTGAAATCGAGTTTTCGACGGGAGAGCACGTTTCAAGCATTCCTGATCACGAATCAAACATTTTTGAAGTGAGGTCTGTGTGTGTGTGTGTGTGTGAAAGTATGTGTGTGTGTGTGTGTGTGAAAGTATGTGTGTGTGTGTGTGTGTGTGAAAGTATGTGTGTGGTGTGTGTGTCAGTGAGTCTGTGGAGACGATAACTGACGAACGAATGGACCGATTCGAACCAAATTTGGTACAAAAATCACAATCCGTAAGCACTAGAAGCCTATTGTTTTTATACGCAATTGAATGTTCAGAACCCCCCTAAATTTTCGAATGAAATTTTGAAAAAATCGTCAAAAAATCAAAACCACTAATAAAGTTACGCAAATAGACATTTCTTATGTAATTTTTCATTAGAAAACGATTGGCATACATTTTAGAACGTTAACATGAACCGTTCTCGAGATATTGCACATTTTTCAAAAAAATTATCAAAAAGTCATATAAAATAAAAAAATTATATTTCCTATTGAGAAACATGTTCACTTTTCATATGTAATACCATACGATAAATTAGGTGACATCATTCTCGTAGATCTAGCTGGTTCCATTCATGAAAAAAGATACTTTGAGTAATACTTTTGTATTTGAACGTCAATAGTCATTTATCTGTTGTAAGAACAACTTATTACTTCGTCCATAACGCTTGGCGAGATTTTGGCGACGAATTTGGCGGAATGTCGCCAACTTGGCGACTTTTTGAAATGCTGCCAAATTAGCGAAAATCTCTCTAAATGGATAAAAATAACGCTAAATCAATGAAAATAACGACTCATTGTCGAAAATTCAATATCTTGGAAAGAATATTAGTGTCTACTATAAAAAAAAACTATTGTTTTTACTGTAAAGGTAGTAAATTCATTGCATTATATAAGGAAAGTCATGTGTTGCCCACATTAGATTTTTATATTTAAAATCTCTACAAAATGATCAATTTACTTCTGTTTTCCTGATTTCAGTGTTCTTTTAAAAGCAATATAGCTGTTTAATGTTTCTCAATGTTCTTTTTGCCATTTACAGGCAAAGTCACGTTCGAAAAGCTCACGAATCAGGATTACTCAGGAACCGTCTACTACACAGTCTGGAACGTGTCACTTTATGAATGCTTGGGGTGGTGCAGAGAAGAATCCGAATGCGCTGCAGCAGCCTTCAGCTTCGTAGTCAACCCTCTGACTCCCACGCAGGAGACCACGTGCCAACTACAGAACGAAACAATGGCGTCGAAACCGAACGCCTCACCTCAAAGGAGTGTGAATACTTACTTCATGGTCAAGTTACACCTGCGATCTGGTAAGAATAAAACAGTGTGACTTCAATTTAAAACGCCCATTTCTTCGCTTGTTCAAGTTAGTGCGGTTCATTTTTGTAAAAGTATGAGTTATATGATTTTTGGAACTCCACCTTCAGTTCACAAGGTGAAAAGAGTTAACCTTAATGCAGGCCAACTTTAATTATGACAATCCATATAGCCCTCTGTCATCAGGCCATTAAGCTGCGTGTCCACTGGTGGAAGCAAATTTGTTTCTCGAATAAGTATTCGACGCTGTGGAGATGACCAACAAACAAAACAAAAGTTTCATGAAATAAAATAGAAACAATTGTTAGTTGTCAAAATTGATTTGTTCTTCAAAACACTTGCATCGAAGATTTGAACCGATATGTTAGTCAGACAAATATTTGCTGTTTAATTAGCGAATTTCTTGTTTTGGAACAATGTTTTGCTCTGTGGACACCATTAAATTTAAAACGCATGTAAAATTTTTCGTCGAACATGTTTTTTCTCGTACAAAATATTTTGTTCTAGCGTGGTTTTGTTTGGACTTGTGGACACGTGGCCGGCCTTATTAAAACATTAAAATAGTTTTGATTTCAGGGGCGACTTTACCTAGACCACAGGGCCAACATGTATATATACTGGTCAGAATATTTCGAACGCGTTTATTTCTAAGGTAACGAGCTTGAACAGTGAATTCGAGCAGCAATTAGTCTGGGCACACTCTGAAAAACTTTATCCTGAACACAACGTTCATTTTTCGCTTATAAAATCATATAGGTATAAAAAAAACAGAAAGAAACAAGTCATGTTATATTAAAGGAATTTGAAGTCGGACAGCGGCTATACTCATGAGCACACAATTTGCAAGTTTTGCTTAAGAGAAACAAGCAAGAATGCTGCAGATTTTAAATTTTTATGTATTTAAAATACCTGAAAACTAAAAATGAAACCAGAAATATTTCCATTAAAATATATATGTCAAAATTCATTTGTTTTATTACTCACGCATAAGGCGCAAAAAAGCTTATTTTATACCTTCGTGTGCCTATGCTTCCATGAAACAATGAGAAGAAACATCCATCAATAAGATTTAAGTCTGCATCATCATAGAGATCAATTACAAATGATACCAATTAATTATTGCAATGTTGATATAGTCTATACTATATATAAAACTGATTAAGTGATCAAACGTAGTATAATATTGTATTATGATAATATTCGTCTATATAATATTATAGACGAATAGTATATTTTGACTTTTTAAAGTCTATGGTCCTCATAATAAGTCTATTATCCATATAACAGGAATCGTGCTTTATACTGACTGTGCCGATTTGTTAATTACTTATCTTATAAAAGGGGTAACTCTACATCATTTAACTTATTAACTACAGCCATTAGAAGTTAGGGTTAGTACATTGCTTTGGTGGCCGCAAAACCCACCTATTTTTAGCATAACGGATGATTAGATAATATAATAATCTTATAGAAATTCACAAATAAGATATAAGGGTAATTAGAACAGTCTACATTTTATTTAGCACACATAATCAATTTTACATCATAACTTTTAATCTTACAATTACTATTCTTCTTCTTCTGATACTTAGTTAAGTTATTAGCGAGATGTAATGCCAGACTTAATAATACTTGGTTGGAACACTGGGTGGGACGCATTAATTAACTTTTCTATAAAAAAGACCACCTTTGAATAAATCCTCATATAATTAAAAATGCACCTGATAATATATTTCAAATCTTTGAAGAATCGCCGGGTTTTTCACCATCTGCTTTTTCAACACCAGAGCTCTCCGATCTCATCATATATATATATCTAAAATACTGCTATACTGCCTTGCTCTATATACATGCCCAACTCCAACAGACTGATTGGACTCCAACTGCTCACCAACTCCGAGCAACAAGCAACTCTCTTGACCCCCAGTTTGACCTCATATATATGTGACGATACACAAAATCAGTGATCTGGTGTAATGATTCCAAGGATGAGGCATAATTCCCCTCATAATTCCATTTATTGACGACTTCATCATATTCCATACATTCTCACATCAGAACTTAGCTCTGAGTCTGATCTATTCCTATACGTAATAATGCAGATACAATCTAAAGACAATGTGGATACGATCTGGATACCATCTGAACAGAATAATGGAATGAAGTGAAGGGAATGACAATATTCTCTTCAATGACTTTATATACTACACTTCTGATACACTTCGGAGGGGCCTTTATAGGTTATAAGAGGCTTGGACTCTGGAGCGGGCTTATGTTATAGCCATTTACTTGATATCTAGACTTCGTTAAGCTGTTAACAGTCTACTTAGCAATACCCTTGTGCTTCTTTCAAACTCTTACAGATATAGATTTCGTGACCATATATGGTATGATCCAAGATATGAAGCGTTCACTTAAGTGTTCATCCTCTTAAAAACTATTAGTGGCGGTGCCATAAAACTTAACGAGGTGTATAATAAAATTTAATGATGGTTCTCGTTATAAGTACCGACACACTAGTGCTAAGAGATAGGAATTTGGAATACTTATATGAAACTAAAAGATTATTTTTAGAGAAAAAGTTTAAGCTTAAGTCTTACACTAAAATATATGTATCATATATACCTTCCTTCCGTTGGACGTCTACGTGCTGGTATGTAAACATGAGGGCTGATCCGTAGACATGGGGCGTGGTATGTAAGACGTGAGGCCACCTGTATGTTACCGCCAATGTGCTTAGCGTGGGGATATTCATTCCTCCCGCATTCCTTGCTCCGTCATTTCTTAATCCTTCCAAATCTTTAATATTTTACATTTCTAACATTACACTGACCAGAAGGATTCGCCGCAGCTCCATTCACGTTTTCTTGTTTGTCATCATATTTTGCGTTTTACTGTATGTACTCCATATTCTTTTCATATTTCAGAGAGCAGCGTATGCAGCCGCCTTTGGTCTTTCGAGAGAGTTCCCAACCAGAGTCTCAGAGGCTTAGAGAACGCTATCATCTTCACTTCCAACAAGGAGGCCTGCCTCTCCGCCTGCTTGTCCGAGGTCAGATTCGTCTGCAGGTCTGTTGAATTTAACTACGTGACCAAAGAATGCAGACTCAGCGAGTTCGATCGCAGATCGCCCGGAGTATATGTCCACATGGTAGAGTCGCAAGGAGTGGATTACTTTGAAAACGCATGTCTGCAGCGTAAGTATTTCCTTGATTATGTTACCATTTATCTAAATAAAGCATGAATGATCGACTAGAATTGGAAAATTTTAGAGGGTAATGAAAATTTTGTACTGCAAGTCCAGTGAGAACATTGTGATCCATAAAACCACGTCATTGATTTTTTTAGGATCATTTTACGTAGCTAGCCCGCCCCTAAATGCAATTCAGACCAATAATATCAATAGGGTTATTTTTAACGAGTGTAATACGAAATTCTAACTGTTGCTCTCTTAATCGTCAAATTTTTCACCTGTGTAATCATTTGATTAGTTCCAAGCTTATTGCTGTTTATGAGCGGCGGCGCAAAACCGTAAAATCCTTTAACATAAGCTGGTTTTTTGGACGTGTAACAAATTCAATAGCGGCATTGATATAAGAGTCGCGGAGTCTATATTATTTAGTGCCTTTAACACTCTAATAAACTACAGATATTTATAATAGCAGTATATATCACACCTTAAATTCTAAAAATGTTTTGGAACTTTACTTTTGGAAAAGATCTAATGATATTATGTTGCAGTTTATTTATATGTATTAATCACAAGGGAGAGTAATGAGTTGATAGTCTCAAACCTAGGGGGAAGTTATACCATCGTGAAGAGGACTTAAAACGATATACGAAAATAGTTTCATAGACGATTGTTTTTTACTGACACAAAATTTTTTGAAAGGTATAAAGCATATGCATTTATATCAGGCAATTTCAGTAGAGACTTGTTTCCGATTATGTAAAATAATTTTTGTGTTTGGGAAGATAATATTGACGACGGTCATAAGTATGGTTTCATATCATTTTTCCTTCCCGTTGATTACCATGTGCACTATATACTCTAACCTGATATAAATATATAGTATATTTTATACCTTTCAATACTTTTTGTGTCGGTAATAGCCACCGATGCAAATAAATACGATTTTTGTATACGGTTTTAGGTCCTCTCCACAATAGTATTATATTACCCCAGGTTTCAGACTGCCAACTTGTGAGCTTAACTTTTCAGTCTGCAATAGCTTTTGAACTTCAATCATCTAAAGATTAAACAGGTTTTATACATATTTCTTTTTCAAGGTTTAGTTCATCACTAGAATTCAGAACAATCTACTGCATAAAACTAAGGTCAGCTAAATTTTTCGAAACTGAACCGACCAAATAGTATAAAGTGATCCAGTATGCACAATACCATAAAGATATGAAAAGCTGATCCTTTGTAATTTTACGTTAAAATAGATATGGCTGAAGACTTTCACGCATAGAGACAATAATTGAGGAGATAAGATAAGTCTCACTGCACTGTATGTATTTCTATGGTGAAAGGCTTGATTGAATTCAATAGAATTTATTTAAACTATTAATTTTGCAGATAAAAATAATTAATTCAATGCAAATTAAAATTCAACCAATAAAAAATATTCCTACGTATTAAAAGTTATTTTACCTTCCAATTTATTTTTGTCGCCATATTTATTCTGTGCCCTGTTTCACAATTAATTAAAATACTTATTACTTCTATTCAAGGTATCTTTATTTAGAAACAAGCAAAAATAATATATTCTAAACACTATGTCTTTCTAAAATATACTAAACACTACGCCTACAGATGGACTATAGACACCTAAACAAAATCCTCAAATTTTTATGCATTTTCAAGTTTTTCATCCATAGTAGTTTCTTCTTCTATGCTTCCTCGATATATTAAGATTTCTTTATATATAAGAGTTGACAACTTTGAATAAATTTCATTAAAGCCAACAAATATTTATAAACAACGCAAAGGAAAGCTCATAAATAAAACTTTTTCGAATAATTTCACAAATAAGATAATATTTGTAGATAATAGAAAAATTTACTGTAAAAAATAAATAAAAATGTTCTATTCTTATGCATTGTAACTAAATGAATGAAATTCCAGTCTTTTTGTTTTACAATGTGCTTTCTTCTTTGCTTAAAATTTAAATCCAACCGGAAAATCTTAACTACATGTCAACCATAAAAACAATTGTATACATATATATATAATAAAAATTGATAAAACATTAAAAAATTAAAAGTTCGATTTATATATATATATATATATATATATATATATGTATATATATATATGTATATATATATATATATATATATATATATATATATATATATATATATATATATATATATATATATATATATATATATATATATATATATATATATATATATATATATATGTAGCGAAAGATGAGAAATAGAAGACAGTCTATCAAAAGTCTACATACCATGTACACACTCAGGTATTCATCGCATAGTGGACGTGCAAGCATCTATCAGTATTATCTACATAATAAATGTCTAACGTGTTTCGGTCTTTTCATACCCTCCAGAAAGCTCCTGAGGACCTAAAAGACTGAAATTTTGCACACTACTTTTAGAATGGACCACAGTATATAACCTAACGCAGCCGGATTTTCGATTGTCTTGGAGGAAGCGTAGAAAGTGAATTTTCTTTTTCGAAAAATATTTCAAAGAATCCAAAAACCTGAATCTTTGTACACATTTAGCATTAATCACAGGTCAAAATTTACTGAGTTAAATTTTGATAATGACAACTATTTTCGAGACCAAGCGTTATATATTATTAAACAAACAAAACTTATTAAAAAAAAGTTGTAACTTAATGTTTTAAGAATGTTGGTTTCATTGTTTTTGAAGGGCTTATATATTTTCTTGCATTTCATAAATTCCATATGATCATCAACATTTCCTGTGACATTTTTTCAACCGATCATTTTGAAAATCAATACCAACAAAGGTTTTGTATAGATAATTTGATCTGCAAAGTTTGGTGTCGATAAAAGTATGCTTTTAAAAGTTAGAGACCTACGAGCCAAACGGTTGAACTGAAGAATAATATACGCATGCTTCTTATGCTTTTAATTAATTATTTCTACAGAATTGCATCCTTGTTTTCCCATTGCAGCTGACAAAGTGTGCCGGGGTCCGAAAAATTATGGCTACGCTCCTGTCAACCTTCCACAGACTTCTTTGACATATTACATTGATCTGAACTATTACTTGGATAAACAGATATTGGTAAGAATTCAATAAATCTATAACACTGGCAATAATATATATATATATATATATATATATATATATATATATATATATATATATATATATATATATCTATATATGTATATATATATGTGTATATAGATATATACATATATATATATAATTGAAGATTTTTATGATTACTTGTAATATATATACCCGAGAATATATATATATATATACATATATATGTGTATATATTATATATATATACATATATATATATGCATATATATATATATATATATATATATATATATATATATATATATATATATATATATATATATATATATATATATATATATATATATATATATATATATATATATATATATATATACTATTGTAATCAAAAATGAGGATAAAGTTCAATGGAGGGGAAACCAAATACAATGCATGCAATGGCAGAGGAGGATGGCGACTCCTCATTCCCGTTTAAAGCTGCTTTTCCAGCCCGGGCAAACGCTCACGGAACCAATGCATTGCAAAGGTTGATACCCCATACGTGCCCAGTCAGAAGCACCCAAACATGGAGAATCAGACCACTGAGAATGGAAGTCAAGAAACGCACAAATGAAGAAACACAAAATCTCCTATTATATAAATAACTATGCGCATGTGCAAGTCTTCAAGTGATATGCAGAAACTATCCCAATTCAGCAAAATCCCTTTTGCTGAATTGCTATCCCTTTTATCCTCATTTTTGATTACAATAGTATATTTACTTCGGATTAAAGAGCAGCATCAACGCCTGTTCCTTGGTAATATTGGTTTACATCTTTGTG
Organism: Amaurobius ferox; assembly: GCA_951213105.1. Classification (NCBI taxonomy): domain Eukaryota; kingdom Metazoa; phylum Arthropoda; class Arachnida; order Araneae; family Amaurobiidae; genus Amaurobius; species Amaurobius ferox. Next base: position 24,863,349 of record OX578147.1, read on the forward strand.
ATTGCTTATAGCACTTGTCGTATATTGTATATATATATATATATATATATATATATATATATATATATATATATATATATATATATATATATATATATATATATATATATATATATATATATATATATATATATATATATATATATATATATATATATATATATATATATATATATATATATATATATATATATATATATGCATATATATATATGTATATATATATAATATATACATATATATATGTATATATATATATATATATATATATATATACATATATATATGTATATATATATATATATACATATATATATATATATATATGTATATATATATAAATATAAATTATTAAATCCAAAGTTAGAATGTATGTAGTAACTCATAATACAATATTCCAAAATTTTCTACAAATACAAAGAAATTAAGACAAAAAGAGGAAATAACAAAGCATAATGCAAGTCATAAGGACAAAGACAATCAACAAATTTCAAAAATGAGGAATGCAAATAAGAAAACAAAAAAATCAAGCAAAAAAGCTTGCACATGGAGGAGATTTAGGCTTACGAGATTAGGCTTACGAAAAGTTCATTTTGAAAAAATTCTCGTCGGGTCCATATATCCTTTCGAAATGAACACAAAAATGCTTGTTTCTGAAACACAAGATAGATTTTATCTATAAACTTGTGTTATATGGACGACAAGCATATAGATTGGAACAATAAAGGAAACATAAATACCTCAAAACACACCTCTTCAGCGCAACCATGACGAGCAAAATATGACTGAATCAATGTTGCCATATGCCAAAATGAAAAGATGTGATTTGCTGTTGCCAAAGAGAGTAATAAAAACTGTACTGCGCAAAAGCAATAAAATGAAATAAAATGAGTTATTCAACTGTTAAAGCTTCGAGATAAAAAGATGAAATTATAATTGCAGGAGAATGAAGAAGTACGGCTAAAATAAGATAATAAGGGGAGAATATGTGAATTTTAGGCTAATCGAAACTTATTAACTATACTATTGACTAAATATGCAGGATATTGATACATTTTACTGGTAATTTTGAGGTTATTAATGTGCAAAGCATGAAATTTTTTATCTGATAATCTATAAATTCTAAAAAGTTGATTAAGTATAATATTTCTAAACAATTGAATCGAGTTGCAGGAATTAAAAGGTAATAATTTATTAATATTAAATTTAAAAAAATCTTTTTTATCATATAATTTAGTAACTATCCCATGAGCAGGTTCTATAATTAGATTTAAATCCAAATAATAAACATTATTACTAATAGAAGTTTCATTAGGTATTAATTCCAAATTATCCGGATAGAAATCTATATCTATGACATAGTTATCAGTAAATACAAGACAAATCAGATCATCTACATATCTATAAATTTTATAATCAGTTGAAGTAAAGAATTTTTCATAATGATATAGGTATAAATTAGCTAACATACTGCTACTACAGCCACCTTGTGGAACACCTGAGACTTGTAAGTATAATTTATTACCTTGAAAGATATAATTATTGAAAAGAACAAAATGGAGAAGCTTAGGAAAATTGGTAAATTTTGTAAGATTAGAATGTTTAGTAATATAAGCATTATA